>JAXIVJ010003371.1:0-95069 GCA_036785665.1 Chirona hameri
GACAGACACATAGCACACACTGAAATGGCAGGCAGACAGACACATAGCACACACTGCAATGTCAGGCAGACAGACACATAACACACACTGCAATGTCAGGCAGACAGACACATAGCACACACTGCAATGTCAGGCAGACAGACACATGGCACACACTGCAATGTCAGGCAGACAGACACATAACACACACTGCAATGTCAGGCAGACAGACACATAACACACACTGCAATGTCAGGCAGACAGACACATAACACACACTGCAATGTCAGGCAGACAGACACATAACACACACTGCAATGTCAGGCAGACAGACACATAACACACACTGCAATGTCAGGCAGACAGACACATAACACACACTGCAATGTCAGGCAGACAGACACATAGCACACACTGCAATGTCAGGCAGACAGACACATGGCACACACTGCAATGTCAGGCAGACAGACACATAGCACACACTGCAATGTCAGGCAGACAGACACATAACACACATTACAATGTCAGGCAGACAGACACATAGCACACACTGCAATGTCAGGCAGACAGACACATAACACACACTGCAATGTCAGGCAGACAGACACATAGCACACACTGCAATGTCAGGCAGACAGACACATAACACACATTACAATGTCAGGCAGACAGACACATAGCACACACTGCAATGTCAGGCAGACAGACACATGGCACACACTGCAATGTCAGGCAGACAGACACATAACACACACTGCAATGTCAGGCAGACAGACACATGGAACACTCTGCAATGTCAGGCAGACAGACACACAGCACACACTGCAATGTCAGGCTGATGGCAGACACATAGCACACACTGCAATGTCAAGCAGACAGACACATAGCACACACTGCAATGTCAGGCAGACAGACACATAGCACACACTGCAATGTCAGGCTGATGGCAGACAGACACAAGGCACCCATTGTACCGTCAGGCAGACAGGTAGACACATGACACCTTCAACACGCTGCACCATTCTAGTTTCTACGCTGTAAATTTGGTTTCCTTAGCTATTAGAGGAGCCGCCGAGATCTGAGCGGAACAGATCAGCCCTCCGATCAGTGCGCGTAATTATCAGGTGTTCTCTAGAGACGCGTCTTCACACGCGCCGTGCCGGAGGGAGGGGGGGGGGGGCGTGTAGACGCCCTCCCCTCCCCCCCCCCCCCCTAAATTTGGCACAGCGGTTGGGGTAGCAATTACCCACATTGTGTGACAGTTTTGACCTCGGGTATCTCAGGTCAGGTCACCATGTCCCGTCAAGTGACCTTACCTCCAAAAATGAGTATGATCATGCCGAACCCAGTGTTTGTCAGAGATATTTGAAACTTGCATAAAACTTCATAAAGTCTTCATAAAGTACCTACAATTCGTTTATCTGATTTTGTGTATATCGGTGACTTAAGGTCAGGTTAATTTCGTGACCTCCCCATTATATATAAGTTCAATGGGAAAATATACAAATGGTTCCTATTCAGAGAATATGCATTAGATCGTCAATTACTTCATAATCATGTTATTTTTGCTCATTCTTGATGACTCAGGTGCAATTGTTGCTCAGTGATCTCTGCAAGTTCAGCTGAGGTCATCAGATAGACGTGCGGTGCGAATGATACCACTGTTTGTCTCGTCGATTCGCATCGCCCCCATCTGCAACATGACCTACCTGTGCAAACCAAATGACCTTGAAACTGAGGTCAAATTTTGAAGTTGACCTAACCCGGTCACCATTAATATGATTCGAAACGTCTCGACGAGACAAACACGATGGTGTCAAAATTATTGCTGTATATTCAACTGATGCGTGAGAAGTTATTCACGAAAAAGTTTTGGAAGAAAATGTCACAGTGCCGTTTGTTCACAGTGCTCAGTTTCAAGGTCTGGAGCCTAAACTATTAACCTGAGCTAAAATTTGAGGGCACTAATGGCAATTGCATTTTGCATGGGCTTTCGATTGCTTTTTCCGCTTGTTCCTAGCTATCATCGTTTCTGATATGTTTTGGGGTTTCCGGAGCAGTCCTATACTGGGGAAATTTGCCCTTTGATGACCTCTAGTGACCTCAATTTTGATCTGAGCCAAAAATGACCGAAATAGTTTCGACATAATTTTTGACGGCTATCGAACGGTGTTTTTGGATTCCGTCTACTCCCCATAGGAGACGAGTTAGAAGGGGCGTTTGGACGCCCTCCCCTCCCTCCCCCCGTGTTCGTGCCGTGTTCTTCGCATATACCTAATGATTGCATGTGTAGGCTCTGAACCCTATTCTTAACAGGCAGTCGCACAATGCTTGCCAACCAGCAGAATGATGAGTAAAATCGAAAGCCTTACGTGCCGCACACTATGCGTGATAATTCTTGCCTATTTTCAAATCAATTCTAAGCTGATTACAGCATATAAACAGGACGTTTGTAGCGGTGAACTTGGGTGAAGTATTAATCGGGGTGATCTGCATATATTTATCAACCTACTAATTTTGTTCACGAATTGGCCCACATCACATCATCACCACATCACATCAAATTGGCCTGCAGCAAAGTAATGAAGAGCTCCGATGAATGCTCAGGCAAGCATCAGGCACATGAACAATGAACATACCAATTTTTAGATCGACAATAATCAACATGTCCACGCGTGTTATTTCGCACAACAATCGAAACCATGTAAATATTTGTGTCATGAAAAAATACATAACCTACCAGTAAGGCGCCGTAGTTGGCGATGAAAGAGCGAGGCGAAGGAAATGTAGAGTGAATTTCAACCCGATCGGGCCAGTAGTTTCTGAGATACAAAAAAGGTGCGCACGTGCGCAAGTGCAGAGGCACCCCGCCCAGACTTGTGGGAAAGCGGCGACTGCAAGGTCCCTAGCCACACACCAAATTTTAACACAATCGGCTCAGCCGTTCCTGATATAGAATATGGGTGTGCACGCGCGCACGTGCAGAGGCACCCCACCCCTCACTTGTGGGAAAGTGGCGGCTGAGAGGTCCCTAACCACACACCAAATTTGAACACAATCGGCTCAGCCGTTCCTGAGATATAGAATAGAGGTGTGCACATGCGCACGTGCAGATTCACCCCACCCCTGACTTGTGGGGAAAGTGGCGGCTGAGGGGTCCCTAACCACACACCAAATTTGATCCGTCCGTCCGTCCGTCCGTCCGTCCGTCCGTCCGTCCGTCCGTCCGTCCGTCCGTCCGTCCGTCCGTCCGTCCGTCCGTCCGTCCGTCCGTCCGTCCGTCCGTCCGTCCGTCCGTCCGTCCGTCCGTCCGTCCGTCCGTCCGTCCGTCCGTCCGTCCGTCCGTCCGTCCGTCCGTCCGTCCGTCCGTCCGTCCGTCCGTCCGTCCGTCCGTCCGTCCGTCCGTCCGTCCGTCCGTCCGTCCGTCCGTCCGTCCGTCCGTCCGTCCGTCCGTCCGTCCGTCCGTCCGTCCGTCCGTCCGTCCGTCCGTCCGTCCGTCCGTCCGTCCGTCCGTCCGTCCGTCCGTCCGTCCGTCCGTCCGTCCGTCCGTCCGTCCGTCCGTCCGTCCGTCCGTCCGTCCGTCCGTCCGTCCGTCCGTCCGTCCGTCCGTCCGTCCGTCCGTCCGTCCGTCCGTCCGTCCGTCCGTCCGTCCGTCCGTCCGTCCGTCCGTCCGTCCGTCCGTCCGTCCGTCCGTCCGTCCGTCCGTCCGTCCGTCCGTCCGTCCGTCCGTCCGTCCGTCCGTCCGTCCGTCCGTCCGTCCGTCTGTCCGTCCGTCCGTCCGTCCGTCCGTCCGTCCGTCCGTCCGTCCGTCCGTCCGTCCGTCCGTCCGTCCGTCCGTCCGTCCGTCCGTCCGTCCGTCCGTCCGTCCGTCCGTACGGTACTGTACTATGTATATGCATATGCATATGAATATACATCGTACAGTACCGTACGGACGGACGGACGGACGGACGGACGGACGGACGGACGGACGGACGGACGGACGGACGGACGGACGGACGGACGGACGGACGGACATGCCCATGCCCGTGCCCGTCTCCCAGCATATTCAGTTCTGACGCATAACATGAGGACAGGAGCAAGGCATGCGGCAGTGACCCCTCCCGGTCGGCGGACTGACTAACCTCTGCTGCGGCCGGGTCCGACTCCTGGTCCAGCACCTCCAGGATGACGGGCTGGCCGTCCTCCTGGAACAGCACGCGCTGGCTGAGGCCAGCCTCCACCACCGACTGCAGCGGCACGGCCGTGGCCACGCCCTCCTCACTGAGTACGACAGCCACGCGGCGGCGGCCGGCCGCAGTGCCTGCGGTCCCCGGGTCGGCACCAGCCGCCTCCACCCGCGCCGCTGCCGCCGCCGCTGCCGGGCAGAACGCAGGACGGAGGTTAGTGGTCAGGTCCAACTGCAGACCATGGCTGGGGAATGACCTCACAGGATAGGGGAGTCATAGACAGCCACCTTCATATACTTCACCGCACACAAGCTTAAGCAATACATTGAAAAGATGAGCAGAGAACTCATATGAATCTTAAGACTGACTGACACTGACATCTTAATTCTTAACAGATATATCCAGCCAATTCTCCCATGGCGGAGTGCGTCTACCCACCATGTGCGGCGGGATCGGCGGCGGCAGAGGCGGGTCCTTCCGGCGGCACGCCGTCCAGCAGCAGGGTCGAGTGACAACTGCCGCTGCCGCACGCCTCGGCCGACTCCGCAGCGGACAGCGCCGCGCTCGGCTCGTCACATTTGTCGCCGCCGTTTGAGAGCTTCGTGTTCGCCCGGATCAGGACCTGGCGAGACGAGAAATAACCAGAAGTGATGATGGTGGTAAATAAGTTATTCACGTTGCTGACAAGATTACCTGTCCTGTGAGCAAGCAAAAGAAGCCCAAATCAAGCTTGTACAATGTACAGATACAAATATTGAATAGCTCAACACAGCAAAACAAAACACAACACTCTGACTGGGCTGGTCAACTATGAATGGTTACTAATAACGCTATTATATGTATTAAAGGATGGTTGATCATAGACATGCGGTACAAATGATAAGCACACACATACAGTTGGTAAACATAAATTTGCCAGTTTGTACTCTCACCTGGCTACCATCTTGCAGCTGGAATGTGTATCCCAGGCCTGAAATGTACTCAGGACCACCAGTGGAAACAAGCTGAACAACAGCATGCTCCTCATCTCCCATCTGCAAACAAAACAGAGATAATGTGATGACAAATCATAATTGGCAGCAGCATCATGTATTCCTTGATGACAGCAGTGTCATAAAATTAACATTCACATCATTCACATTCACACACTTTATTCATATTCAGTGTGGTTGTGGGTTTGTGTTACAGAGGGTTCTACTGGCTTTGTAATGTCTAGTTTCAGGGAAAACTGTTGTGCAATCAGTGATAGGTAAATTTGTCCACCTATGTAGCTCAGTGGGGGGACGCTGGGCTTCTGACCTCAACCGGTGTGCAGGCCAGGTTCTAATCGCTTCAGCGCTGGCTGCTTACCTCTGACTAGGATGGCCTGCAGCCGGTGCTGGTGGTAGTGGTCTGTGTGTGTCCAGGTATGATGGGCATGTAAAACTTTCACTTCTAAATTCTGCTAGCTACCAGGAAATGCCTGATCAGATGGCAGGGGTCAGGGCTTGCACAACAAGCTCTGCTTAGTGCTGGTCCTGGCCTCATAAATCAATCCATTCAAAAGGTTTAGACAAAGCTTTTTTAAACTGATGCACTAAAGAATAGCATGCAAAAAGTCTGGTGTTTTGACATCTAAATTACAGTTGTTTATCCTAGCTGTTAAAACCAGGCTCCGAATATAATGATTCAACTCAATAAGGCTAAGAATTAATGGGTATGCTAATATCATCACACCATAGTTAATCAAACAGAATAAATGCAACACAATCTGACATTCATTCGTTCCAATCCAGTTTTGCGGTTGTTTATTTACGCCTTCGAGCTTAACTGGACCATACACCACTCTAAAAGCTTTGCCAGCGATACAATCCTGAGTGCATAATATAGCGCGAAATTGCAATATGTAGCTAATCCTAATTTACCTTAGAATCGCAAGGAACAATCTTCCTCAAGGAAATATATGTGAAACAAAAAGGGATAATAAAAACCTCCCAGGTTTTCCCCTAAGCACACAAGTTGAAATGGTCTTCGAGTCTTCTCAGTGTTTTCATATCTCAACAACCAAACGCTTCCAAAGCCTGGCAACAATCCACAGAGGTCACTCAAGATGAAAGGATGCATTGGTCAATAGACCACTCGCTAGTGAAAAATGAAAATATGATTTACTTGCTAGTACTAAAATACGCGCGCGACGTTAGGTTTTATGACGTCACAGATACACTTCTTTTCAGAGTAAAAGCCTTGACTTGTTTGGAAGACAAAAAGGTTTCTGGGATTTAGCATGGATTTAGCTGCTTGAGGTGAATCCGTTGCGTCACATATGTCTAAAGTGTAATTTCAAATATTGCGCAGTGAAGGCAAAATTAGTGTATAACAAAGCCCAAATTGTTATCGACATATATGTACGGCTCAGATATGACTGTTTGAATTATTTAATTATTTTGAGTGGCGTGAAGTTGGTAGCATTCTCTGAAGTGTTGAATCTGTAAGTTGCTTTACCAATCACAACTACTTGTATTCTCATGTTCATCCAGATGCAGAGGTTTCCGCAGTCAAATTTGAGAAGAAAAAAAATTTGAAGCATAACAATAATTTCCCAAAAGCAGTTCCAAACTTCCTACCAGACTTGTAAAATGGTGAATAAAAACAGGCTTGGCTTGTCCCCGTCTTATGATCAACCTTTTGGGGTCCTGATAATTATCTTTTTCTGAGGTATTCCTAGGCCTTTTTCAGTTAGTAATGGAGTGTACCTTTCCTCATTCTGGGAATATTTTAGACCTCATCCTTGTCACTGATCAGGACTGAGTGGGTCTGATTCAAGTTTTGCCTCCCTTGCCTGGCTGTGACCACTGCCCTACCCTCTGACTACCTCTTTGATCAGTTTTCTTTATCCCCCACCCACCAACCACAAGGCACGACTGGCTAGAAAATGGCACAAGGGCAAGTATAACCTAATTTTGAGGGGTCTGCGAGAGGTTAATTGGGACTACGAGCTCAACAACCTTGATGCACAGGGTGCATACACTCGCTTTCTGGAAATCTTGTCTCTTGTGAATGAGCATGTTCCACTCACTGATAACAGCCATATCGCACATCTCCCCTGGCGGACTAATGTGCCAACTAGCCTCCGCTCCAGGAGGAAAGATAGCTGGAAGCAGTACAAGCTAATCAGATCACAGCTTGGCAGACACTCCCTTGCGGCCAAACAGGCCATAGCCACGTTCCTTTCTGTGAACAAAATGCTGAGAAACTTTTTGATTTTGTCCCAAGCTACTTACAAGAAAAAGCTAGCAGCAGACCTCAAGGCTAATATAAAGCTTTTCCATACCTATATTTGGTGCAAGAAGGTGGGATGCCCCTCAGTGGGACCACTTAAAATAAGGGACAAGATCTGTACTGATGACCCAGTGACCATGGTGGAGACGTTTGTGTCATCCTTTGAGGCTGTGTACCCAATGTCTCCCTCCCAGATGAATCCTGCTCCACACCAAGTTGAAATAGCACTCAATCAGATGGCTCCTATTCTCCTGCACCCACAGGCCACAAGACGTTATTGATGCCCTCCAGGCCCTTGACATGAACTCTGCAGTCTGCAGCAGGCCCTGACAAACTTCACCCTGCACTACTCAAAAACTGTTCTGAATCCTTAGCATACCCACGGTACAGGATATATCGCCTTTCGTTGTCTGAGGCCTGTCTCCCTCTAAAGTGGAAAACCTCCACTGTTGTTCCAATCTTCAAGAAGGGTCCCATTACATTCCTTTGAATTACAGACCTATTAGCCAAACATCAGTCCCTTGCAAGCAGTGTTGGATTTTTCATTTCATGACCTGGTCCTGGAGAGTAAAAATACATAGGTGGAGAGTAAAATTGTATTGTAAGGCAAGTTAATATTTTCATTTTGTGTTAATTATTTTACTTGGAAAGTAAAAAATCCTGATTTGTAATAGATATTAAATCCTTCTGAGGAAAATTTAATTATATTTTAACTACAATGCCAGTAAGATCAGGCGAAATGAGAGTAAATTTCCTGAACAAATATGAAGAAAGCAAAATTCTTTGGACCCAAAAAGTCCAGAAAATGGCCCAAAATCCAGGGCTGCTTGCAAGTGCCTGGAGCGCATCATCGTCAATCGCCTTAACTCTTACCTGGAAGACCAAAACATCCTATCTCACCACCAGTTTGGGTTCAGAGCAGGGAGGTCAACTGTGGATCAACTACTTCTTGTTTATGATAAAATCATAAACTGGATTGATGAGGGCAGTGTAGTGGACCTCATCCTGTTCGATTTTTCAAGGCTTTTGATGTTGTCTCCCATCCCATCCTACTTGCCAAGCTAGCATGCCTTGGTGTTGAAGTTTGCCTCCACTCCTGGATTGAGGACTTCCTTGTTGGCCGAACCATGTCCGTCTCTGTGAAGGGTGAGCTCAGCAGTCCCTGCCCTGTGAGAAGTGGAGTACCACAGGGTTCAGTGTTAGGTCCTACCCTTTTCCTAATATTTATAAACCACATCGCCTCCAGCCTTTTTTGTCAGTACAAATATTTGCTGATGACTTAAAGATTGATATGAGGATAAATCATACCACTACAGATCACTACCTTCATAGTGTCCAACTTTGTCAATCGGACATCCGTATCCTGCAACACACTGCCAGTTCATGGGGCCTAACACTAAACCAGGATAAGTGTGCATCCATACAGTTCCAGAGGAAGTCCTGCATGGTCCCACCACCCCAGTACTTAATTGTTCAAGCAGAGATACAAGTGGTCCATACCCATCATGACCTGGGTGTGCTTATTGACTTGAACTTTCACCAACACATCTCAAGCACTGCTCATGAAGCAGGTGGTTTAGCCCAAAACCTTTTGAAAGCAACTGTTTGCCAATCCCCTGACTTCGTGATGTCGTTGTTCTGTTTTCATGTTCGTCCAATCATGGAGTACTGTTTGTGTGTGTGTGGTTCACTGGTTACGTGATGGACCTGCGCGTCCTGGAGTCCGTGCAACGACGATGGACCAAACACGTTACTGGCATGTCTGGCCTCGACTACGGCACAAGACTCCGAACCTTAACCAATACTCAGTCCCAGCCTTGGAATTTGGGCCATTTTCTGGACTTTTTGGGTCCAAAGAAATTTGCTCTCTTCATATTTGTTCAGGAAATTTGGTCTCTTTTCGCCTGATCTTACCGACATTGTAGTTAAAATATACTTCAATTTTCCTCACAAGGATTTAATATCTATTACAAATCAGGATTTTTTACTTTCCAAGTAAAATAATTAAAACAAAAATGAAAATATTAACTTGCCTGACAATACAATTTTACTCTCCACCTATGGATTTTTACTCTCCGGGACCAGGTCAGGAAATGAAAAATCCAACACTGCTCAGTCCAGGGTAGACTCCTACATGGAGACATGATACAGTGTTGGAAACTCTTCCATGGTAGATGTTCCATCGCTCCCACTGACTTTTTCACCACGGCGCCCCAGTCCGGCACCAGAGGCCACAGGTTTAAAGTCGGCCACATTCGTGCAGCAACAGATGTACGCAATAGACCCTTCGCAGCTCGCTGTGTAGGACCTTGGAACGCTCTCCCCGATCAGGTTGTGTCTGTAGAAAATTTCCGTACATTTAAGAAAATGCTCAGTAACGCCTGAGGTGAAGCACTGTTTGAGTACCCCCATAGATGATTTCTTACGATGTGCCATCATGTAGATGCTCGTATCCGTTCACTTGGGCCCACATAACTGCGTGTCCAGTGATCGGCGCGTCTTTTGTATACGGGTTCCTCCTCCTTCTTGCCTATTATTCCTAGTCATCGCCCCAAGGAGACAGGGAACCCTAACAGGTAAGTTGAACAGGTAAGTTGATCGGGGTTCGCTGCTGCTGCATGCTTTCACTGAGATGCAAGTTTGGTCACAGACTGGGTACCATAAAATGGGGTTACTTTTAAATCAGGGGTAGCTTTGATTGGCCAGGGTAACTTTGATTCAAGATGGCTGGGGCAACCATCTTGAATTCTGCATGCCCAGTGAGGAAAATTGCTCCACATTCTTTGTGTATTTGTATACTCGGATGTTATTAAGAAATATTGTCAACAGGTCTTGATGTCACATATTGCCATATATGTTGAGAGCGTCATGAGATCAAGAATGGTGCAAATAATGGAGTAATTTAGTAATAATTTGGTATACAAACACATGGTTTTGCTCTCAGAAATTCAGTTGTTGCAAGCAAATTGTGCAAAAGCACTAGAGTGTTTAAACTGTTCCATGAAATGCCTTGTAGCTATTCATTTATTGTTCCTCGTACATTTCTGGACTATCTGTATGGAGAAGCCCACATTGAGAATGCTGTGGGGAGTGTTAGTTGGGGATACTTGATCAGGGAAACCTCCAAAGCCTTCCATGTGCCCTATGGATCACTTTGGAATAGGGTAGAGGAAAGACATACAGATACAGCTGTATAGGCCATCCAACCACATGGGGCATACCACCACTTTACATGAGGTGTGCCCATGATAAGTGTTTCCAAGTTGTACACATCATGAATGCAAAGCCATTTTTAAATACTTCGAAATTGGCCATTGTTTCCCCTAATGAGTCAAAGACCATGCTGTGACCACGCTCTTGTGTTCTTCCTCAGCACTGTGGTGCAGCACCCTCCCACACTGTCACCATGTCTGGCTTTGGCTGGGGCAAGTCAAAGCGCTTCTCCATCGAGGATGCGTTTGAAGAAGAGCCGGAGGACGCGATCCGTGTATACGGCTCCACCATGGAGTCTCGGCCGCTGAACGCCAGCGACAAGTACCGTGTGCGCGGCCCTCCGCCGTCAGCGGGTCAGGACGCGCTGCCCCCTGCTGCCCTTCGCGATCCCAGCGTGCAGTTCATGCCCGACGGAAAGACACACAACAACTCATTCGATGACGTGAGTGCTGAAGGAGTCACGGTGTACGGTTTTGCTGCGCGGAGGTTGTATAAGGCGTTTATCTACTTGTGGTGGTGGGCTGCAGAGCTGAGAAAATTACTTTTGGACATCGGGTGGAGATGTGGTTGCAGATTTGCAAAAGTTGTGGGGAGGAAATGCGTCGTTGTTCCGTCATGGGAGGTACCTACCATTTGTCTCGAATCTTGTCGCGTTATCACTTCGTTCGTGCGTAAAACGACCAGAGCAGTCGGTGCACCTGTAGGCACAAATCATCGCCGCCACCATGCTCTGTACACCTGCCTCCGTTGTCTTCCATGCAGAGCGTGTCACACGACAGCGAGTCACTGATCGGTCAGGGCTCCGTGGACGCGCTGCCCACCGCCGACGGACACCACTGGTGGGCGCACCCCAAGGTCCGCGACAACAAGAAGGTCGTCATCTGCGCCTTCGTGCTCATGATCGTCGGCTTGTGTAAGTGACTTCGGACGAGCAGGTCTGCCCGCTAACCTAAAACGATGCCAGTGTTGTGAGAATACTGAACCATTCGCACGTGACTTTCATTGCAGCATGTGGTATGATCATGGTGTTTCCACTGGTGTTTGGCCTTAAGCACTTACCTCGGACTCATACGTCAGGATTCTGCTCTCGGCATATGTGAATATGAGTGGCAATCAATCATGGCATCGTCTTCATCTGCGGGTCGTATGTCGTTCCGCAGTACTGCTGGCGGCCGGGATCGTGATAGCTGCCGTGCCGATCACTGGCTTCCAGAGCTTCGTCTTCTTCATGGCGGGCACGCTCTGCTTCATCCCCGGCGCCTACCACATCGCCTTCGTCTACCTGGCCGTCAAGGGCCGCCGCGGCTACAGCTTCCACCAGCTACCGCTCTTCAACTGAGGGCGCCACCGTCGCGTCACGCCTGGGCCACGACGCCTGGGCAGCGTGAAAATCGACCCGAATTTGTGATTGCACCAGCTGCGCCACCAGTGATATTAGAGACTCGGCGGGGTATGTCGCCGGCCGTGCCGAGCGGCCGTCGTTCTGTGGTCACCATTGGTCACTCGTGGAAACCCTCACGCTGCACGGGATGATATGGTAGGAATAGCACTACGCTCGGTCGCGGCTCCGTGCGGGCCGTCCCGACCAGTCGTGTCGGGTCTGATCTCGGTTATGCTGTGATCTGTGAGCTCACCGGTGCCATTCCGTTCGTGGTGGCCGTGTCTGTTGTTAGCAGACGCTGTGCGGGTCGTGTGAGAGGGTGCGTTCGGGGTGTGGCGCCAAGCGGCGCACGATCGTCTCGTCCGGGTGCCAGCTTCGCGGTGAATCGGCAGTCGGCACCCTGGCCACCGTCTGCAACACGAAAAGAAATGGTCGGCCGGTCCACCCTATTCCCTGTACTCAGTGTAACACGTCCGCTGTAGGACAGGCGCGGGCGAAGTCGGTCGTGATGCCGCTTTCGTCTCAGTCTCTTGCCAGACATTGACTGTGGCGGCTATGTGTCGGTCTCAACTCGCCCGCACTCTTCAGTTGTAGCGTGTGTTCGCCCACCAGACGATGCCATACTCAGTGGTAACGGGGGATGAGGTACTCGCACGCGATGTCCTGGAACTGTATCAGACACATTGGCCAGCACCGTCAGGCTGTTGGAACGAATCTCACTCCGCACTGCGTTAAACGCGAGCTGGAAATCCACTGTGATTATGTGTAGATCTATATGTAGGTGTATGGCTCAGCGGGTCTCGTGCGCTGCCTGCCGCCGCTGTCTGTCATATACGTCTGCTGCACCACTCCAGTCTGCAGTCCGTGGGCGGCTGGCGGAGTGAAGAGAGACGGCAGGCCGCCTGCTGAGTGCTGCTTGTCTGGCGCGCCGCCTCTAGTGTATGGTGCGTGGGTAGCCGGCGGCTGCGGTCTGACCTGTCTCGTTGGACGGCTTTATGCTATGGTCAGTGGCCGGCGGTGGCAGCTCTGCACCCGTGACCTGTCGCCCAGTCTGTACAGACTGTACGGCAGTGGCGCGCGGACCCCTGTCTGTGTGTCAGTCTGCCTGTCTAGTCTGTCTGTGGCGTGATGCACGTGGTTCCAGCCTGTGGATGTAGGGTGCAGAGCTGTAGTCAGGCGATGGGTGGCACGCCCTCCCCTCGTGGCAAATCGTGGGATAATTTCCCCTATATTTTACCTCGGCGGTCGCTATACCGGTCCCCTATCGTGTGCCAGTGCGCGGAACTTTGTGCCAGACTTCTTGTTACCGTTGTATTGACTAGCGTTGCACAAGTTCCCTTCAGCACCACTGTATTAGTTAGCTGAAATGTTAGTCATCGAACCACATGCCACTTGGAACTGCCATTCCATAAATTATACGTCATTCATGACGGTCCTCTTAACTAGCATTCCATGTGTTCCGGGCTCCTGGCATTTAATAGCAATCCACTGTTCCGTGCTCTTGCACTCTTTGTGGTGTGATCGAGCCATCTTTTATTGTGCCAGGCTGTCCCTCTTGTCTGGTTCACCCTGCGCCAGTACCAACGTGGACTATGCCCCTTCGTCTCTTGTGATGCCAACAGCAGTCACTGGTCATTTCTGCTGTCGCTTTTCACTCGCTATTGTGTGCTCGTCGGGCGTTCCGTCTGCTGCCGCTCACTCGTCAGCGTGCAGCCAGTGTCGATGTCGCATCAGTTGCCGATGAGGTTTTGTCGCTGTCACAGCCCCTCCACATTCTCCGATGTGGCATCGAGTATGCTGGATGTTTAGCACCGCATTATGTTGACATGATTATGTGATGACATAATGCAATGTATTTTTTTGGATGCTATCGTTTTAATATGTGCATAATATATTTACCCCGTCATGTTTCGTGTGTGTGTGTGTGTGCGTGTGCGTGTGCGTGTGCGTGTGCGTGTGCGTGTGCGTGTGCGTGTGTGTGTGTGTGTGTGTGTGTGTGTGTGTGGCCGGGCCGGCCGACGGGGAGGGGAGTGACGGACGTTGGCCAGGCCAGTGGAAATAATTATTATCAAACACGTCGGGCTCTCGGAATAGGGGGTTGACTTTCGAGCGTCAACCACATGATGCATTTCGTGTGCTTCTTAGGTGTAGCGTGTGCGTCGTAAGTTGTATCCCCAGCGGGACATAAATAAAGACAAAGGCACAGCATGCGACTGCGAATCGCCACGCTCCACTTGGCCGTTGCGAAGGCTAGCCAAATTCGATGTGAAGGCCGCGGCGCTTCTGTTAGTTATGAGGGCGATAGAGCTGTCGGCCGCCTCCCAGACCAAGGTGGTCACACGGCACCTCTCCCAGGTCAGGTCAGGACGGAGCTGTCGGCCGCCTCCCAAACCGGTCGTCACACGGCACCTCTCCCAGGTCAGGTCAGAGCTGTCCGCCGCCTCCCAGACCAAGGTGGTCACACGGCACCTCTCCCAGGTCAGGACGGAGCTATCGGCCCCTCCCAGACCAAGGTGGAAACACGGCACCTCTCCCAGGTCAGGTCAGGACGGAGCTGTCGGCCCCCTCCCAGACCAAGGTGGTCACACGGCACCTCTCCCAGGTCAGGTCAGGACGGAGCTGTCGGCCGCCTCCCAGACCAAGGTGGTCACACTGCACCTCTCCCAGGTCAGGTCAGAGCTGTCGGCCGCCTCCCAGACCAAGGTGGTCACACGGCACCTCTCCCAGGTCAGGACGGAGCTGTCGGCCGCCTCCCAGGCCAAGGTGGTCACACGGCACCTCTCCCAGGTCAGGTCAGGACGGAGCTGTCGGCCCCTCCCAGACCAAGGTGGTCACACGGCACCTCTCCCAGGTCAGGTCAGAGCTGTCGGCCGCCTCCCAGACCAAGGTGGTCACACGGCACCTCTCCCAGGTCAGGTCAGGACGGAGCTGTCGGCCCCTCCCAGACCAAGGTGGTCACACGGCACCTCTCCCAGGTCAGGACGGAGCTGTCGGCCGCCTCCCAGACCAAGGTGGTCACACGGCACCTCTCCCAGGTCAGGTCAGAGCTGTCGGCCGCCTCCCAGACCAAGGTGGTCACACGGCACCTCTCCCAGGTCAGGTCAGGACGGAGCTGTCGGCCGCCTCCCAGACCAAGGTGGTCACACGGCACCTCTCCCAGGTCAGGTCAGAGCTGTCGGCCGCCTCCCAGACCAAGGTGGTCACACGGCACCTCTCCCAGGTCAGGTCAGGACGGAGTTGTCGGCCGCCTCCCAGACCAAGGTGGTCACACGGCACCTCTCCCAGGTCAGGTCAGAGCTGTCGGCCGCCTCCCAGACCAAGGTGGTCACACGGCACCTCTCCCAGGTCAGGACGGAGCTATCGGCCCCTCCCAGACCAAGGTGGTCACACGGCACCTCTCCCAGGTCAGGTCAGGACGGAGCTGTCGGCCCCCTCCCAGACCAAGGTGGTCACACGGCACCTCTCCCAGGTCAGGTCAGGACGGAGCTGTCGGCCGCCTCCCAGACCAAGGTGGTCACACTGCACCTCTCCCAGGTCAGGTCAGAGCTGTCGGCCGCCTCCCAGACCAAGGTGGTCACACGGCACCTCTCCCAGGTCAGGACGGAGCTGTCGGCCGCCTCCCAGGCCAAGGTGGTCACACGGCACCTCTCCCAGGTCAGGTCAGGACGGAGCTGTCGGCCCCTCCCAGACCAAGGTGGTCACACGGCACCTCTCCCAGGTCAGGACGGAGCTGTCGGCCGCCTCCCAGACCAAGGTGGTCACACGGCACCTCTCCCAGGTCAGGTCAGGACGGAGCTGTCGGCCGCCTCCCAGACCAAGGTGGTCACACGGCACCTCTCCCAGGTCAGGTCAGGACGGAGCTGTCGGCCGCCTCCCAGACCAAGGTGGTCACACGGCACCTCTCCCAGGTCAGGTCAGGACGGAGCTGTCGGCCCCTCCCAGAGCAAGGTGGTCACACGGCACCTCTCCCAGGTCAGGTCAGGACGGAGCTGTCGGCCCCTCCCAGACCAAGGTGGTCACACGGCACCTCTCCCAGTTCAGGTCAGGACGGAGCTGTTGGCCCCTCCCAGACCAAGGTGGTCACACGGCACCTCTCCCAGGTCAGGTCAGGACGGAGCTGTCGGCCCCTCCCAGACCAAGGTGGTCACACGGCACCTCTCCCAGGTCAGGTCAGGACGGAGCTGTCGGCCCCTCCCAGACCAAGGTGGTCACACGGCACCTCTCCCAGGTCAGGTCAGGACGGAGCTGTCGGCCCCTCCCAGACCAAGGTGGTCACACGGCACCTCTCCCAAGTCAGGTCAGGACGGAGCTGTCGGCCCCTCCCAGACCAAGGTGGTCACACGGCACCTCTCCCAGGTCAGGTCAGGACGGAGCTGTCGGCCCCTCCCAGACCAAGGTGGTCACACGGCACCTCTCCCAGGTCAGGTCAGGACGGAGCTGTCGGCCGCCTCCCAGACCAAGGTGGTCACACGGCACCTCTCCCAGGTCAGGTCAGAGCTGTCGGCCGCCTCCCAGACCAAGGTGGTCACACGGCACCTCTCCCAGTTCAGGTCAGGACGGAGCTGTCGGCCCCTCCCAGACCAAGGTGGTCACACGGCACCTCTCCCAGGTCAGGTCAGGACGGAGCTGTCGGCCCCTCCCAGACCAAGGTGGTCACACGGCACCTCTCCCAGGTCAGGTCAGGACGGAGCTGTCGGCCCCTCCCAGACCAAGGTGGTCACACGGCACCTCTCCCAGGTCAGGTCAGGACGGAGCTGTCGGCCCCTCCCAGACCAAGGTGGTCACACGGCACCTCTCCCAGGTCAGGACGGAGCTGTCGGCCGCCTCCCAGACCAAGGTGGTCACACGGCACCTCTCCCAGGTCAGGTCAGAGCTGTCGGCCGCCTCCCAGACCAAGGTGGTCACACGGCACCTCTCCCAGGTCAGGTCAGGACGGAGCTGTCGGCCGCCTCCCAGACCAAGGTGGTCACACGGCACCTCTCCCAGGTCAGGTCAGAGCTGTCGGCCGCCTCCCAGACCAAGGTGGTCACACGGCACCTCTCCCAGGTCAGGTCAGGACGGAGCTGTCGGCCCCTCCCAGACCAAGGTGGTCACACGGCACCTCTCCCAGGTCAGGTCAGGACGGAGCTGTCGGCCCCTCCCAGACCAAGGTGGTCACACGGCACCTCTCTCAGGCCAGGACGGAGCTGTCGGCCGCCTCCCAGACCAAGGTGGTCCCACGGCACCTCTCCCAGGTCAGGTCAGGACGGAGCTGTCGGCCCCTCCCAGACCAAGGTGGTCACACGGCACCTCTCCCAAGTCAGGTCAGGACGGAGCTATCGGCCCCTCCCAGACCAAGGTGGTCACACGGCACCTCTCCCAGGTCAGGTCAGGACGGAGCTGTCGGCCCCTCCCAGACCAAGGTGGTCACACGGCACCTCTCCCAGGTCAGGTCAGGACGGAGCTGTCGGCCCCTCCCAAACCAAGGTGGTCACACGGCACCTCTCCCAGGTCAGGTCAGGACGGAGCTGTCGGCCCCTCCCAGACCAAGGCGGTCACACGGCACCTCTCCCAGGTCAGGTCAGGACGGAGCTGTCGGCCGCCTCCCAGACCAAAGTGGTCACACAGCACCTATCCCAGGTCAGGACGGAGCTGTCGGCTGCCTCCCAGACCAAGGTGGTCACACGGCACCTCTCCCAGGTCAGGTCAGGACGGAGCTGTCGGCCCCTCCCAGACCAAGGTGGTCACACGGCACCTCTCCCAGGTCAGGACGGAGCTGTCGGCCCCTCCCAGACCAAGGTGGTCACACGGCACCTCTCCCAGGTCAGATCAGGACGGAGCTGTCGGCCGCCTCCCAGGCCAAGGTGGTCACACGGCACCTCTCCCAGGTCAGGTCAGGTCAGGACGGAGCTATCGGCCCCTCCCAGACCAAGGTGGTCACACGGCACCTCTCCCAGGTCAGGTCAGGACGGAGCTGTCGGCCGCCTCCCAGACCAAGGTGGTCACACGGCACCTCTCCCAGGTCAGGTCAGGTCAGGACAGAGCTATCGGCCGCCTCCCAGACCAAGGTGGTCACACGGCACCTCTCCCAGGTCAGGTCAGGTCAGGACGGAGCTGTCGGCCGCCTCCCATACCAAGGTGGTCACACGGCACCTCTCCCAGGTCAGGTCAGGACGGAGCTGTCGGCCGCCTCCCAGACCAAGGTGGTCACACGGCACCTCTCCCAGGTCAGGTCAGAGCTGTCGGCCGCCTCCCAGACCAAGGTGGTCACACGGCACCTCTCCCAGGTCAGGTCAGGACGGAGCTGTCGGCCGTCTCCCAGACCAAGGTGGTCACACGGCACCTCTCCCAGGTCAGGTCAGGACGGAGCTGTCGGCCGCCTCCCAGACCAAGGTGGTCACACGGCACCTCTCCCAGGTCAGGTCAGGACGGAGCTGTCGGCCGCCTCCCAGACCAAGGTGGTCACACGGCACCTCTCCCAGGTCAGGTCAGGACGGAGCTGTCGGCCCCTCCCAGACCAAGGTGGTCACACGGCACCTCTCCCAGGTCAGGTCAGGACGGAGCTGTCGGCCGCCTCCCAGACCAAGGTGGTCACACGGCACCTCTCCCAGGTCAGGACGGAGCTGTCGGCCGCCTCCCAGACCAAGGTGGTCACACGGCACCTCTCCCAGGTCAGGTCAGGACGGAGCTGTCGGCCGCCTCCCAGACCAAGGTGGTCACACGGCACCTCTCCCAGGTCAGGTCAGGACGGAGCTGTCAGCCGCCTCCCAGACCAAGGTGGTCACATGGCACCTCTCCCAGGTCAGGTCAGGACGGAGCGTCGGCCCCTCCCAGACCAAGGTGGTCACACGGCACCTCTCCCAGGTCAGGTCAGGACGGAGCTGTCGGCCGCCTCCCAGACCAAGGTGGTCACATGGCACCTCTCCCAGGTCAGGTCAGGACGGAGCTGTCGGCCCCTCCCAGACCAAGGTGGTCACACGGCACCTCTCCCAGGTCAGGACGGAGCTGTCGGCCGCCTCCCAGACCAAGGTGGCCACACGGCACCTCTCCCAGGTCAGGTCAGGACGGAGCTGTCGGCCGCCTCCCAGACCAAGGTGGTCACATGGCACCTCTCCCAGGTCAGGTCAGGACGGAGCTGTCGGCCGCCTCCCAGACCAAGGTGGTCACATGGCACCTCTCCCAGGTCAGGTCAGGACGGAGCTGTCGGCCCCTCCCAGACCAAGGTGGTCACACGGCACCTCTCCCAGGTCAGGTCAGGACGGAGCTATCGGCCGCCTCCCAGACCAAGGTGGTCACACGGCACCTCTCCCAGGTCAGGACGGAGCTGTCGGCCGCCTCCCAGACCAAGGTGGTCACACGGCACCTCTCCCAGGTCAGGTCAGGACGGAGCTGTCGGCCGCCTCCCAGACCAAGGCGGTCACACGGCACCTCTCCCAGGTCAGGTCAGGACGGAGCTGTCGGCCGCCTCCCAGACCAAGGTGGTCACACGGCACCTCTCCCAGGTCAGGTCAGGACGGAGCTGTCAGCCGCCTCCCAGACCAAGGTGGTCACACGGCACCTCTCCCAGGTCAGGTCAGGACGGAGCTGTCGGCCGCCTCCCAGACCAAGGTGGTCACACGGCACCTCTCCCAGGTCAGGTCAGAGCTGTCGGCTGCCTCCCAGACCAAGGTGGTCACACGGCACCTCTCCCAGGTCAGGTCAGGACGGAGCTGTCGGCCGCCTCCCAGACCAAGGTGGTCACACGGCACCTCTCCCAGGTCAGGTCACAGCTGTCGGCTGCCTCCCAGACCAAGGTGGTCACACGGCACCTCTCCCAGGTCAGGTCAGAGCTGTCGGCCGCCTCCCAGACCAAAGTGGTCACACGGCACCTCTCCCAGGTCAGGTCAGGTCAGAGCTGTCGGCCGCCTCCCAGACCAAGGTAGTCACACGGCACCTCTCCCAGGTCAGGTCAGGACGGAGCTGTCGGCCGCCTCCCAAACCAAGGTGGTCACACGGCACCTCTCCCAGGTCAGGTCAGGACGGAGCTGTCAGCCGCCTCCCAAACCAAGGTGGTCACACGGCACCTCTCTCAGGTCAGGTCAGGACGGAGCTGTCGGCTGCCTCCCAGACCAAGGTGGTCACACGGCACCTCTCCCAGGTCAGGTCAGGACGGAGCTGTCGGCTGCCTCCCAGACCAAGGTGGTCACACGGCACCTCTCCCAGGTCAGGTCAGAGCTGTCGGCCGCCTCCCAGACCAAAGTGGTCACACGGCACCTCTCCCAGGTCAGGTCAGGTCAGAGCTGTCGGCCGCCTCCCAGACCAAGGTAGTCACACGGCACCTCTCCCAGGTCAGGTCAGGACGGAGCTGTCGGCCGCCTCCCAAACCAAGGTGGTCACACGGCACCTCTCCCAGGTCAGGTCAGGACGGAGCTGTCAGCCGCCTCACAAACCAAGGTGGTCACACGGCACCTCTCTCAGGTCAGGTCAGGACGGAGCTGTCGGCTGCCTCCCAGACCAAGGTGGTCACACGGCACCTCTCCCAGGTCAGGACGGAGCTGTCGGCCGCCTCCCAGACCAAGGTGGTCACACGGCACCTCTCCCAGGTCAGGTCAGGACGGAGCTGTCGGCTGCCTCCCAGACCAAGGTGGTCACACGGCACCTCTCCCAGGTCAGGACGGAGCTGTCGGCCGCCTCCCAGACCAAGGTGGTCACACGGTACCTCTCCCAGGTCAGGACGGAGCTGTCGGCCGCCTCCCAGACCAAGGCACCTCTCCCAGGTCAGGTCAGAGCTGTCGGCCGCCTCCCAGACCAAGGTGGTCACACGGCACCTCTCCCAGGTCAGGTCAGAGCTGTCGGCCGCCTCCCAGACCAAGGTGGTCACACGGCACCTCTCCCAGGTCAGGTCAGGACGGAGCTGTCGGCCGCCTCCCAGACCAAGGTGGTCACACGGCACCTCTCCCAGGTCATGTCAGAGCTGTCGGCCGCCTCCCAGACCAAGGTGGTCACACGGCACCTCTCCCAGGTCAGGTCAGGACGGAGCTGTCGGCCACCTCCCAGACCAAGGTGGTCACACGGCACCTCTCCCAGGTCAGGACGGAGCTGTCGGCCCCTCCCAGACCAAGGTGGTCACACGGCACCTCTCCCAGGTCAGATCAGGACGGAGCTGTCGGCCGCCTCCCAGGCCAAGGTGGTCACACGGCACCTCTCCCAGGTCAGGTCAGGTCAGGACGGAGCTATCGGCCGCCTCCCAGACCAAGGTGGTCACACGGCACCTCTCCCAGGTCAGGTCAGGTCAGGACGGAGCTATCGGCCGCCTCCCAGACCAAGGTGGTCACACGGCACCTCTCCCAGGTCAGGTCAGGTCAGGACGGAGCTATCGGCCCCTCCCAGACCAAGGTGGTCACACGGCACCTCTCCCAGGTCAGGTCAGGACGGAGCTGTCGGCCGCCTCCCAGACCAAGGTGGTCACACGGCACCTCTCCCAGGTCAGGTCAGGTCAGGACAGAGCTATCGGCCGCCTCCCAGACCAAGGTGGTCACACGGCACCTCTCCCAGGTCAGGTCAGGTCAGGACGGAGCTGTCGGCCGCCTCCCATACCAAGGTGGTCACACGGCACCTCTCCCAGGTCAGGTCAGGACGGAGCTGTCGGCCGCCTCCCAGACCAAGGTGGTCACACGGCACCTCTCCCAGGTCAGGTCAGAGCTGTCGGCCGCCTCCCAGACCAAGGTGGTCACACGGCACCTCTCCCAGGTCAGGTCAGGACGGAGCTGTCAGCCGTCTCCCAGACCAAGGTGGTCACACGGCACCTCTCCCAGGTCAGGTCAGGACGGAGCTGTCGGCCGCCTCCCAGACCAAGGTGGTCACACGGCACCTCTCCCAGGTCAGGTCAGGACGGAGCTGTCGGCCGCCTCCCAGACCAAGGTGGTCACACGGCACCTCTCCCAGGTCAGGTCAGGACGGAGCTGTCGGCCCCTCCCAGACCAAGGTGGTCACACGGCACCTCTCCCAGGTCAGGTCAGGACGGAGCTGTCGGCCGCCTCCCAGACCAAGGTGGTCACACGGCACCTCTCCCAGGTCAGGACGGAGCTGTCGGCCGCCTCCCAGACCAAGGTGGTCACACGGCACCTCTCCCAGGTCAGGTCAGGACGGAGCTGTCGGCCGCCTCCCAGACCAAGGTGGTCACACGGCACCTCTCCCAGGTCAGGTCAGGACGGAGCTGTCAGCCGCCTCCCAGACCAAGGTGGTCACATGGCACCTCTCCCAGGTCAGGTCAGGACGGAGCGTCGGCCCCTCCCAGACCAAGGTGGTCACACAACACCTCTCCCAGGTCAGGTCAGGACGGAGCTGTCGGCCGCCTCCCAGACCAAGGTGGTCACATGGCACCTCTCCCAGGTCAGGTCAGGACGGAGCTGTCGGCCCCTCCCAGACCAAGGTGGTCACACGGCACCTCTCCCAGGTCAGGACGGAGCTGTCGGCCGCCTCCCAGACCAAGGTGGCCACACGGCACCTCTCCCAGGTCAGGTCAGGACGGAGCTGTCGGCCGCCTCCCATACCAAGGTGGTCACATGGCACCTCTCCCAGGTCAGGTCAGGACGGAGCTGTCGGCCGCCTCCCAGACCAAGGTGGTCACATGGCACCTCTCCCAGGTCAGGTCAGGACGGAGCTGTCGGCCCCTCCCAGACCAAGGTGGTCACACGGCACCTCTCCCAGGTCAGGTCAGGACGGAGCTATCGGCCCCTCCCAGACCAAGGTGGTCACACGGCACCTCTCCCAGGTCAGGTCAGGACGGAGCTGTCGGCCGCCTCCCAGACCAAGGTGGTCACACGGCACCTCTCCCAGGTCAGGTCAGGACGGAGCTGTCGGCCGCCTCCCAGACCAAGGTGGTCACACGGCACCTCTCCCAGGTCAGGTCAGGACGGAGCTGTCAGCCGCCTCCCAGACCAAGGTGGTCAAACGGCACCTCTCCCAGGTCAGGTCAGGACGGAGCTGTCGGCCGCCTCCCAGACCAAGGTGGTCACACGGCACCTCTCCCAGGTCAGGTCAGAGCTGTCGGCTGCCTCCCAGACCAAGGTGGTCACACGGCACCTCTCCCAGGTCAGGTCAGGACGGAGCTGTCGGCCGCCTCCCAGACCAAGGTGGTCACACGGCACCTCTCCCAGGTCAGGTCAGAGCTGTCGGCTGCCTCCCAGACCAAGGTGGTCACACGGCACCTCTCCCAGGTCAGGTCAGAGCTGTCGGCCGCCTCCCAGACCAAAGTGGTCACACGGCACCTCTCCCAGGTCAGGTCAGGTCAGAGCTGTCGGCCGCCTCCCAGACCAAGGTAGTCACACGGCACCTCTCCCAGGTCAGGTCAGGACGGAGCTGTCGGCCGCCTCCCAAACCAAGGTGGTCACACGGCACCTCTCCCAGGTCAGGTCAGGACGGAGCTGTCAGCCGCCTCCCAAACCAAGGTGGTCACACGGCACCTCTCTCAGGTCAGGTCAGGACGGAGCTGTCGGCTGCCTCCCAGACCAAGGTGGTCACACGGCACCTCTCCCAGGTCAGGACGGAGCTGTCGGCCGCCTCCCAGACCAAGGTGGTCACACGGCACCTCTCCCAGGTCAGGTCAGGACGGAGCTGTCGGCTGCCTCCCAGACCAAGGTGGTCACACGGCACCTCTCCCAGGTCAGGTCAGAGCTGTCGGCCGCCTCCCAGACCAAAGTGGTCACACGGCACCTCTCCCAGGTCAGGTCAGGTCAGAGCTGTCGGCCGCCTCCCAGACCAAGGTAGTCACACGGCACCTCTCCCAGGTCAGGTCAGGACGGAGCTGTCGGCCGCCTCCCAAACCAAGGTGGTCACACGGCACCTCTCCCAGGTCAGGTCAGGACGGAGCTGTCAGCCGCCTCACAAACCAAGGTGGTCACACGGCACCTCTCTCAGGTCAGGTCAGGACGGAGCTGTCGGCTGCCTCCCAGACCAAGGTGGTCACACGGCACCTCTCCCAGGTCAGGACGGAGCTGTCGGCCGCCTCCCAGACCAAGGTGGTCACACGGCACCTCTCCCAGGTCAGGTCAGGACGGAGCTGTCGGCTGCCTCCCAGACCAAGGTGGTCACACGGCACCTCTCCCAGGTCAGGACGGAGCTGTCGGCCGCCTCCCAGACCAAGGTGGTCACACGGTACCTCTCCCAGGTCAGGACGGAGCTGTCGGCCCCTCCCAGACCAAGGTGGTCACACGGCACCTCTCCCAGGTCAGGTCAGGACGGAGCTGTCGGCCCCTCCCAAACCAAGGTGGTCACACGGCACCTCTCCCAGGTCAGGTCAGGACGGAGCTGTCGGCCCCTCCCAGACCAAGGCGGTCACACGGCACCTCTCCCAGGTCAGGTCAGGACGGAGCTGTCGGCCGCCTCCCAGACCAAAGTGGTCACACAGCACCTATCCCAGGTCAGGACGGAGCTGTCGGCTGCCTCCCAGACCAAGGTGGTCACACGGCACCTCTCCCAGGTCAGGTCAGGACGGAGCTGTCGGCCCCTCCCAGACCAAGGTGGTCACACGGCACCTCTCCCAGGTCAGGACGGAGCTGTCGGCCCCTCCCAGACCAAGGTGGTCACACGGCACCTCTCCCAGGTCAGATCAGGACGGAGCTGTCGGCCGCCTCCCAGGCCAAGGTGGTCACACGGCACCTCTCCCAGGTCAGGTCAGGTCAGGACGGAGCTATCGGCCGCCTCCCAGACCAAGGTGGTCACACGGCACCTCTCCCAGGTCAGGTCAGGTCAGGACGGAGCTATCGGCCGCCTCCCAGACCAAGGTGGTCACACGGCACCTCTCCCAGGTCAGGTCAGGTCAGGACGGAGCTATCGGCCCCTCCCAGACCAAGGTGGTCACACGGCACCTCTCCCAGGTCAGGTCAGGACGGAGCTGTCGGCCGCCTCCCAGACCAAGGTGGTCACACGGCACCTCTCCCAGGTCAGGTCAGGTCAGGACAGAGCTATCGGCCGCCTCCCAGACCAAGGTGGTCACACGGCACCTCTCCCAGGTCAGGTCAGGTCAGGACGGAGCTGTCGGCCGCCTCCCATACCAAGGTGGTCACACGGCACCTCTCCCAGGTCAGGTCAGGACGGAGCTGTCGGCCGCCTCCCAGACCAAGGTGGTCACACGGCACCTCTCCCAGGTCAGGTCAGAGCTGTCGGCCGCCTCCCAGACCAAGGTGGTCACACGGCACCTCTCCCAGGTCAGGTCAGGACGGAGCTGTCGGCCGTCTCCCAGACCAAGGTGGTCACACGGCACCTCTCCCAGGTCAGGTCAGGACGGAGCTGTCGGCCGCCTCCCAGACCAAGGTGGTCACACGGCACCTCTCCCAGGTCAGGTCAGGACGGAGCTGTCGGCCGCCTCCCAGACCAAGGTGGTCACACGGCACCTCTCCCAGGTCAGGTCAGGACGGAGCTGTCGGCCCCTCCCAGACCAAGGTGGTCACACGGCACCTCTCCCAGGTCAGGTCAGGACGGAGCTGTCGGCCGCCTCCCAGACCAAGGTGGTCACACGGCACCTCTCCCAGGTCAGGACGGAGCTGTCAGCCGCCTCCCAGACCAAGGTGGTCACACGGCACCTCTCCCAGGTCAGGTCAGGACGGAGCTGTCGGCCGCCTCCCAGACCAAGGTGGTCACACGGCACCTCTCCCAGGTCAGGTCAGGACGGAGCTGTCAGCCGCCTCCCAGACCAAGGTGGTCACATGGCACCTCTCCCAGGTCAGGTCAGGACGGAGCGTCGGCCCCTCCCAGACCAAGGTGGTCACACAACACCTCTCCCAGGTCAGGTCAGGACGGAGCTGTCGGCCGCCTCCCAGACCAAGGTGGTCACATGGCACCTCTCCCAGGTCAGGTCAGGACGGAGCTGTCGGCCCCTCCCAGACCAAGGTGGTCACACGGCACCTCTCCCAGGTCAGGACGGAGCTGTCGGCCGCCTCCCAGACCAAGGTGGCCACACGGCACCTCTCCCAGGTCAGGTCAGGACGGAGCTGTCGGCCGCCTCCCAGACCAAGGTGGTCACATGGCACCTCTCCCAGGTCAGGTCAGGACGGAGCTGTCGGCCGCCTCCCAGACCAAGGTGGTCACATGGCACCTCTCCCAGGTCAGGTCAGGACGGAGCTGTCGGCCCCTCCCAGACCAAGGTGGTCACACGGCACCTCTCCCAGGTCAGGTCAGGACGGAGCTATCGGCCCCTCCCAGACCAAGGTGGTCACACGGCACCTCTCCCAGGTCAGGTCAGGACGGAGCTGTCGGCCGCCTCCCAGACCAAGGTGGTCACACGGCACCTCTCCCAGGTCAGGTCAGGACGGAGCTGTCGGCCGCCTCCCAGACCAAGGTGGTCACACGGCACCTCTCCCAGGTCAGGTCAGGACGGAGCTGTCAGCCGCCTCCCAGACCAAGGTGGTCAAACGGCACCTCTCCCAGGTCAGGTCAGGACGGAGCTGTCGGCCGCCTCCCAGACCAAGGTGGTCACACGGCACCTCTCCCAGGTCAGGTCAGAGCTGTCGGCTGCCTCCCAGACCAAGGTGGTCACACGGCACCTCTCCCAGGTCAGGTCAGGACGGAGCTGTCGGCCGCCTCCCAGACCAAGGTGGTCACACGGCACCTCTCCCAGGTCAGGTCAGAGCTGTCGGCTGCCTCCCAGACCAAGGTGGTCACACGGCGCCTCTCCCAGGTCAGGTCAGAGCTGTCGGCCGCCTCCCAGACCAAAGTGGTCACACGGCACCTCTCCCAGGTCAGGTCAGGTCAGAGCTGTCGGCCGCCTCCCAGACCAAGGTAGTCACACGGCACCTCTCCCAGGTCAGGTCAGGACGGAGCTGTCGGCCGCCTCCCAAACCAAGGTGGTCACACGGCACCTCTCCCAGGTCAGGTCAGGACGGAGCTGTCAGCCGCCTCCCAAACCAAGGTGGTCACACGGCACCTCTCTCAGGTCAGGTCAGGACGGAGCTATCGGCTGCCTCCCAGACCAAGGTGGTCACACGGCACCTCTCCCAGGTCAGGACGGAGCTGTCGGCCGCCTCCCAGACCAAGGTGGTCACACGGCACCTCTCCCAGGTCAGGTCAGGACGGAGCTGTCGGCTGCCTCCCAGACCAAGGTGGTCACACGGCACCTCTCCCAGGTCAGGTCAGAGCTGTCGGCCGCCTCCCAGACCAAAGTGGTCACACGGCACCTCTCCCAGGTCAGGTCAGGTCAGAGCTGTCGGCCGCCTCCCAGACCAAGGTAGTCACACGGCACCTCTCCCAGGTCAGGTCAGGACGGAGCTGTCGGCCGCCTCCCAAACCAAGGTGGCCACACGGCACCTCTCCCAGGTCAGGTCAGGACGGAGCTGTCAGCCGCCTCACAAACCAAGGTGGTCACACGGCACCTCTCTCAGGTCAGGTCAGGACGGAGCTGTCGGCTGCCTCCCAGACCAAGGTGGTCACACGGCACCTCTCCCAGGTCAGGACGGAGCTGTCGGCCGCCTCCCAGACCAAGGTGGTCACACGGCACCTCTCCCAGGTCAGGTCAGGACGGAGCTGTCGGCTGCCTCCCAGACCAAGGTGGTCACACGGCACCTCTCCCAGGTCAGGACGGAGCTGTCGGCCGCCTCCCAGACCAAGGTGGTCACACGGTACCTCTCCCAGGTCAGGACGGAGCTGTCGGCCGCCTCCCAGACCAAGGCACCTCTCCCAGGTCAGGTCAGAGCTGTCGGCCGCCTCCCAGACCAAGGTGGTCACACGGCACCTCTCCCAGGTCAGGTCAGAGCTGTCGGCCGCCTCCCAGACCAAGGTGGTCACACGGCACCTCTCCCAGGTCAGGTCAGGACGGAGCTGTCGGCCGCCTCCCAGACCAAGGTGGTCACACGGCACCTCTCCCAGGTCATGTCAGAGCTGTCGGCCGCCTCCCAGACCAAGGTGGTCACACGGCACCTCTCCCAGGTCAGGTCAGGACGGAGCTGTCGGCCACCTCCCAGACCAAGGTGGTCACACGGCACCTCTCCCAGGTCAGGACGGAGCTGTCGGCCGCCTCCCAGACCAAGGTGGTAACACGGCACCTCTCCCAGGTCAGGACGGAGCTGTCGGCCCCCTCCCAGACCAAGGTGGTCACACGGCACCTCTCCCAGGTCAGGTCAGGACGGAGCTGTCGGCCGCCTCCCAGACCAAGGTGGTCACACGGCACCTCTCCCAGGTCAGGTCAGGACGGAGCTGTCGGCCCCTCCCAGAGCAAGGTGGTCACACGGCACCTCTCCCAGGTCAGGTCAGGACGGAGCTGTCGGCCCCTCCCAGACCAAGGTGGTCACACGGCACCTCTCCCAGTTCAGGTCAGGACGGAGCTGTTGGCCCCTCCCAGACCAAGGTGGTCACACGGCACCTCTCCCAGGTCAGGTCAGGACGGAGCTGTCGGCCCCTCCCAGACCAAGGTGGTCACACGGCACCTCTCCCAGGTCAGGTCAGGACGGAGCTGTCGGCCCCTCCCAGACCAAGGTGGTCACACGGCACCTCTCCCAGGTCAGGTCAGGACGGAGCTGTCGGCCCCTCCCAGACCAAGGTGGTCACACGGCACCTCTCCCAAGTCAGGTCAGGACGGAGCTGTCGGCCCCTCCCAGACCAAGGTGGTCACACGGCACCTCTCCCAGGTCAGGTCAGGACGGAGCTGTCGGCCCCTCCCAGACCAAGGTGGTCACACGGCACCTCTCCCAGGTCAGGTCAGGACGGAGCTGTCGGCCGCCTCCCAGACCAAGGTGGTCACACGGCACCTCTCCCAGGTCAGGTCAGAGCTGTCGGCCGCCTCCCAGACCAAGGTGGTCACACGGCACCTCTCCCAGGTCAGGTCAGGACGGAGCTGTCGGCCCCTCCCAGACCAAGGTGGTCACACGGCACCTCTCCCAGGTCAGGACGGAGCTGTCGGCCGCCTCCCAGACCAAGGTGGTCACACGGCACCTCTCCCAGGTCAGGTCAGAGCTGTCGGCCGCCTCCCAGACCAAGGTGGTCACACGGCACCTCTCCCAGGTCAGGTCAGGACGGAGCTGTCGGCCGCCTCCCAGACCAAGGTGGTCACACGGCACCTCTCCCAGGTCAGGTCAGAGCTGTCGGCCGCCTCCCAGACCAAGGTGGTCACACGGCACCTCTCCCAGGTCAGGTCAGGACGGAGCTGTCGGCCCCTCCCAGACCAAGGTGGTCACACGGCACCTCTCCCAGGTCAGGTCAGGACGGAGCTGTCGGCCCCTCCCAGACCAAGGTGGTCACACGGCACCTCTCTCAGGCTAGGACGGAGCTGTCGGCCGCCTCCCAGACCAAGGTGGTCACACGGCACCTCTCCCAGGTCAGGACGGAGCTGTCGGCCGCCTCCCAGACCAAGGTGGTCACACGGCACCTCTCCCAGGTCAGGTCAGGACGGAGCTGTCGGCCCCTCCCAGACCAAGGTGGTCCCACGGCACCTCTCCCAGGTCAGGTCAGGACGGAGCTGTCGGCCCCTCCCAGACCAAGGTGGTCACACGGCACCTCTCCCAAGTCAGGTCAGGACGGAGCTATCGGCCCCTCCCAGACCAAGGTGGTCACACGGCACCTCTCCCAGGTCAGGTCAGGACGGAGCTGTCGGCCCCTCCCAGACCAAGGTGGTCACACGGCACCTCTCCCAGGTCAGGTCAGGACGGAGCTGTCGGCCCCTCCCAAACCAAGGTGGTCACACGGCACCTCTCCCAGGTCAGGTCAGGACGGAGCTGTCGGCCCCTCCCAGACCAAGGCGGTCACACGGCACCTCTCCCAGGTCAGGTCAGGACGGAGCTGTCGGCCGCCTCCCAGACCAAAGTGGTCACACAGCACCTATCCCAGGTCAGGACGGAGCTGCCGGCTGCCTCCCAGACCAAGGTGGTCACACGGCACCTCTCCCAGGTCAGGTCAGGACGGAGCTGTCGGCCCCTCCCAGACCAAGGTGGTCACACGGCACCTCTCCCAGGTCAGGACGGAGCTGTCGGCCCCTCCCAGACCAAGGTGGTCACACGGCACCTCTTCCAGGTCAGATCAGGACGGAGCTGTCGGCCGCCTCCCAGGCCAAGGTGGTCACACGGCACCTCTCCCAGGTCAGGTCAGGTCAGGACGGAGCTATCGGCCGCCTCCCAGACCAAGGTGGTCACACGGCACCTCTCCCAGGTCAGGTCAGGTCAGGACGGAGCTATCGGCCGCCTCCTAGACCAAGGTGGTCACACGGCACCTCTCCCAGGTCAGGTCAGGTCAGGACGGAGCTATCGGCCCCTCCCAGACCAAGGTGGTCACACGGCACCTCTCCCAGGTCAGGTCAGGACGGAGCTGTCGGCCGCCTCCCAGACCAAGGTGGTCACACGGCACCTCTCCCAGGTCAGGTCAGGTCAGGACAGAGCTATCGGCCGCCTCCCAGACCAAGGTGGTCACACGGCACCTCTCCCAGGTCAGGTCAGGTCAGGACGGAGCTGTCGGCCGCCTCCCATACCAAGGTGGTCACACGGCACCTCTCCCAGGTCAGGTCAGGACGGAGCTGTCGGCCGCCTCCCAGACCAAGGTGGTCACACGGCACCTCTCCCAGGTCAGGTCAGAGCTGTCGGCCGCCTCCCAGACCAAGGTGGTCACACGGCACCTCTCCCAGGTCAGGTCAGGACGGAGCTGTCGGCCGTCTCCCAGACCAAGGTGGTCACACGGCACCTCTCCCAGGTCAGGTCAGGACGGAGCTGTCGGCCGCCTCCCAGACCAAGGTGGTCACACGGCACCTCTCCCAGGTCAGGTCAGGACGGAGCTGTCGGCCGCCTCCCAGACCAAGGTGGTCACACGGCACCTCTCCCAGGTCAGGTCAGGACGGAGCTGTCGGCCCCTCCCAGACCAAGGTGGTCACACGGCACCTCTCCCAGGTCAGGTCAGGACGGAGCTGTCGGCCGCCTCCCAGACCAAGGTGGTCACACGGCACCTCTCCCAGGTCAGGACGGAGCTGTCGGCCGCCTCCCAGACCAAGGTGGTCACACGGCACCTCTCCCAGGTCAGGTCAGGACGGAGCTGTCGGCCGCCTCCCAGACCAAGGTGGTCACACGGCACCTCTCCCAGGTCAGGTCAGGACGGAGCTGTCAGCCGCCTCCCAGACCAAGGTGGTCACATGGCACCTCTTCCAGGTCAGGTCAGGACGGAGCGTCGGCCCCTCCCAGACCAAGGTGGTCACACGGCACCTCTCCCAGGTCAGGTCAGGACGGAGCTGTCGGCCGCCTCCCAGACCAAGGTGGTCACATGGCACCTCTCCCAGGTCAGGTCAGGACGGAGCTGTCGGCCCCTCCCAGACCAAGGTGGTCACACGGCACCTCTCCCAGGTCAGGACGGAGCTGTCGGCCGCCTCCCAGACCAAGGTGGCCACACGGCACCTCTCCCAGGTCAGGTCAGGACGGAGCTGTCGGCCGCCTCCCAGACCAAGGTGGTCACATGGCACCTCTCCCAGGTCAGGTCAGGACGGAGCTGTCGGCCGCCTCCCAGACCAAGGTGGTCACATGGCACCTCTCCCAGGTCAGGTCAGGACGGAGCTGTCGGCCCCTCCCAGACCAAGGTGGTCACACGGCACCTCTCCCAGGTCAGGTCAGGACGGAGCTGTCGGCCGCCTCCCAGACCAAGGTGGTCACACGGCACCTCTCCCAGGTCAGGTCAGAGCTGTCGGCTGCCTCCCAGACCAAGGTGGTCACACGGCACCTCTCCCAGGTCAGGTCAGGACGGAGCTGTCGGCCGCCTCCCAGACCAAGGTGGTCACACGGCACCTCTCCCAGGTCAGGTCAGAGCTGTCGGCTGCCTCCCAGACCAAGGTGGTCACACGGCACCTCTCCCAGGTCAGGTCAGAGCTGTCGGCCGCCTCCCAGACCAAAGTGGTCACACGGCACCTCTCCCAGGTCAGGTCAGGTCAGAGCTGTCGGCCGCCTCCCAGACCAAGGTAGTCACACGGCACCTCTCCCAGGTCAGGTCAGGACGGAGCTGTCGGCCGCCTCCCAAACCAAGGTGGTCACACGGCACCTCTCCCAGGTCAGGTCAGGACGGAGCTGTCAGCCGCCTCCCAAACCAAGGTGGTCACACGGCACCTCTCTCAGGTCAGGTCAGGACGGAGCTGTCGGCTGCCTCCCAGACCAAGGTGGTCACACGGCACCTCTCCCAGGTCAGGACGGAGCTGTCGGCCGCCTCCCAGACCAAGGTGGTCACACGGCACCTCTCCCAGGTCAGGTCAGGACGGAGCTGTCGGCTGCCTCCCAGACCAAGGTGGTCACACGGCACCTCTCCCAGGTCAGGTCAGAGCTGTCGGCCGCCTCCCAGACCAAAGTGGTCACACGGCACCTCTCCCAGGTCAGGTCAGGTCAGAGCTGTCGGCCGCCTCCCAGACCAAGGTAGTCACACGGCACCTCTCCCAGGTCAGGTCAGGACGGAGCTGTCGGCCGCCTCCCAAACCAAGGTGGTCACACGGCACCTCTCCCAGGTCAGGTCAGGACGGAGCTGTCAGCCGCCTCACAAACCAAGGTGGTCACACGGCACCTCTCTCAGGTCAGGTCAGGACGGAGCTGTCGGCTGCCTCCCAGACCAAGGTGGTCACACGGCACCTCTCCCAGGTCAGGACGGAGCTGTCGGCCGCCTCCCAGACCAAGGTGGTCACACGGCACCTCTCCCAGGTCAGGTCAGGACGGAGCTGTCGGCTGCCTCCCAGACCAAGGTGGTCACACGGCACCTCTCCCAGGTCAGGACGGAGCTGTCGGCCGCCTCCCAGACCAAGGTGGTCACACGGTACCTCTCCCAGGTCAGGACGGAGCTGTCGGCCGCCTCCCAGACCAAGGCACCTCTCCCAGGTCAGGTCAGAGCTGTCGGCCGCCTCCCAGACCAAGGTGGTCACACGGCACCTCTCCCAGGTCAGGTCAGAGCTGTCGGCCGCCTCCCAGACCAAGGTGGTCACACGGCACCTCTCCCAGGTCAGGTCAGGACGGAGCTGTCGGCCGCCTCCCAGACCAAGGTGGTCACACGGCACCTCTCCCAGGTCATGTCAGAGCTGTCGGCCGCCTCCCAGACCAAGGTGGTCACACGGCACCTCTCCCAGGTCAGGTCAGGACGGAGCTGTCGGCCACCTCCCAGACCAAGGTGGTCACACGGCACCTCTCCCAGGTCAGGACGGAGCTGTCGGCCGCCTCCCAGACCAAGGTGGTAACACGGCACCTCTCCCAGGTCAGGACGGAGCTGTCGGCCCCCTCCCAGACCAAGGTGGTCACACGGCACCTCTCCCAGGTCAGGTCAGGACGGAGCTGTCGGCCGCCTCCCAGACCAAGGTGGTCACACGGCACCTCTCCCAGGTCAGGTCAGGACGGAGCTGTCGGCCCCTCCCAGAGCAAGGTGGTCACACGGCACCTCTCCCAGGTCAGGTCAGGACGGAGCTGTCGGCCCCTCCCAGACCAAGGTGGTCACACGGCACCTCTCCCAGTTCAGGTCAGGACGGAGCTGTTGGCCCCTCCCAGACCAAGGTGGTCACACGGCACCTCTCCCAGGTCAGGTCAGGACGGAGCTGTCGGCCCCTCCCAGACCAAGGTGGTCACACGGCACCTCTCCCAGGTCAGGTCAGGACGGAGCTGTCGGCCCCTCCCAGACCAAGGTGGTCACACGGCACCTCTCCCAGGTCAGGTCAGGACGGAGCTGTCGGCCCCTCCCAGACCAAGGTGGTCACACGGCACCTCTCCCAAGTCAGGTCAGGACGGAGCTGTCGGCCCCTCCCAGACCAAGGTGGTCACACGGCACCTCTCCCAGGTCAGGTCAGGACGGAGCTGTCGGCCCCTCCCAGACCAAGGTGGTCACACGGCACCTCTCCCAGGTCAGGTCAGGACGGAGCTGTCGGCCGCCTCCCAGACCAAGGTGGTCACACGGCACCTCTCCCAGGTCAGGTCAGAGCTGTCGGCCGCCTCCCAGACCAAGGTGGTCACACGGCACCTCTCCCAGGTCAGGTCAGGACGGAGCTGTCGGCCCCTCCCAGACCAAGGTGGTCACACGGCACCTCTCCCAGGTCAGGACGGAGCTGTCGGCCGCCTCCCAGACCAAGGTGGTCACACGGCACCTCTCCCAGGTCAGGTCAGAGCTGTCGGCCGCCTCCCAGACCAAGGTGGTCACACGGCACCTCTCCCAGGTCAGGTCAGGACGGAGCTGTCGGCCGCCTCCCAGACCAAGGTGGTCACACGGCACCTCTCCCAGGTCAGGTCAGAGCTGTCGGCCGCCTCCCAGACCAAGGTGGTCACACGGCACCTCTCCCAGGTCAGGTCAGGACGGAGCTGTCGGCCCCTCCCAGACCAAGGTGGTCACACGGCACCTCTCCCAGGTCAGGACGGAGCTGTCGGCCGCCTCCCAGACCAAGGCACCTCTCCCAGGTCAGGTCAGAGCTGTCGGCCGCCTCCCAGACCAAGGTGGTCACACGGCACCTCTCCCAGGTCAGGTCAGAGCTGTCGGCCGCCTCCCAGACCAAGGTGGTCACACGGCACCTCTCCCAGGTCAGGTCAGGACGGAGCTGTCGGCCGCCTCCCAGACCAAGGTGGTCACACGGCACCTCTCCCAGGTCATGTCAGAGCTGTCGGCCGCCTCCCAGACCAAGGTGGTCACACGGCACCTCTCCCAGGTCAGGTCAGGACGGAGCTGTCGGCCACCTCCCAGACCAAGGTGGTCACACGGCACCTCTCCCAGGTCAGGACGGAGCTGTCGGCCGCCTCCCAGACCAAGGTGGTAACACGGCACCTCTCCCAGGTCAGGACGGAGCTGTCGGCCCCCTCCCAGACCAAGGTGGTCACACGGCACCTCTCCCAGGTCAGGTCAGGACGGAGCTGTCGGCCCCTCCCAGACCAAGGTGGTCACACGGCACCTCTCCCAGGTCAGGTCAGGTCAGAGCTGTCGGCCGCCTCCCAGACCAAGGTGGTCACACGGCATCTCTCCCAGGTCAGGTCAGGACGGAGCTGTCGGCCCCTCCCAGACCAAGGTGGTCACACGGCACCTCTCCCAGGTCAGGTCAGGTCAGAGCTGTCGGCCGCCTCCCAGACCAAGGTGGTCACACGGCACCTCTCCCAGGTCAGGTCAGGACGGAGCTGTCGGCCGCCTCCCAGACCAAGGTGGTCACACGGCACCTCTCCCAGGTCAGGTCAGGACGGAGCTGTCGGCCCCTCCCAGACCAAGGTGGTCACACGGCACCTCTCCCAGGTCAGGTCAGGTCAGGTCAGAGCTGTCGGCCGCTTCCCAGACCAAGGTGGTCACACGGCACCTCTCCCAGGTCAGGACGGAGCTGTCGGCCCCCTCCCAGACCAAGGTGATCACACGGCACCTCTCCCAGGTCAGGTCAGGACGGAGCTGTCGGCCGCCTCCCAGACCAAGGTGGTCACACGGCACCTCCCCCAGGTCAGGTCAGAGCTGTCGGCCGCCTCCCAGACCAAGGTGGTCACACGGCACCTCTCCCAGGTCAGGTCAGGACGGAGCTATCGGCCCCTCCCAGACCAAGGTGGTCACACGGCACCTCTCCCAGGTCAGGTCAGGACGGAGCTATCGGCCCCTCCCAGACCAAGGTGGTCACACGGCACCTCTCCCAGGTCAGGTCAGGTCAGAGCTGTCGGCCGCCTCCCAGACCAAGGTGGTCACACTGCACCTCTCCCAGGTCAGGTCAGGACGGAGCTGTCGGCCCCTCTCAGACCAAGGTGGTCACACGGCACCTCTCCCAGGTCAGGACAGGACGGAGCTGTCGGCCCCTCCCAGACCAAGGTGGTCACACGGCACCTCTCCCAGGTCAGGACGGAGCTGTCGGCCCCTCCCAGACCAAGGTGGTCACACGGCACCTCTCCCAGGTCAGGACGGAGCTGTCGGCCGCCTCCCAGACCAAGGTGGTCACACGGCACCTCTCCCAGGTCAGGACGGAGCTGTCGGCCGCCTCCCAGACCAAGGTGGTCACACGGCACCTCTCCCAGGTCAGGTCAGGACGGAGCTGTCGGCCGCCTCCCAGACCAAGGTGGTCACACGGCACCTCTCCCAGGTCAGGTCAGGACGGAGCTGTCGGCCGCCTCCCAGACCAAGGTGGTCACACGGCACCTCTCCCAGGTCAGGTCAGGACGGAGCTGTCGGCCCCTCCCAGACCAAGGTGGTCACACGGCACCTCTCCCAGGTCAGGTCAGGACGGAGCTGTCGGCCCCTCCCAGACCAAGGTGGTCACACGGCACCTCTCCCAGGTCAGGTCAGGACGGAGCTGTCGGCCCCTCCCAGACCAAGGTGGTCACACGGCACCTCTCCCAGGTCAGGTCAGGACGGAGCTGTCGGCCGCCTCCCAGGCCAAGGTGGTCACACGGCACCTCTCCCAGGTCAGGTCAGGACGGAGCTGTCGGCCGCCTCCCAGACCAAGGTGGTCACACGGCACCTCTCCCAGGTCAGGTCAGGACGGAGCTCTCGGCCGTCTCCCAGACCAAGGTGGTCACACGGCACCTCTCCCAGGTCAGGTCAGGACGGAGCTGTCGGCCGCCTCCCAGACCAAGATGGTCACACGGCACCTCTCCCAGGTCAGGTCAGGACGGAGCTATCGGCCCCTCCCAGACCAAGGTGGTCACACGGCACCTCTCCCAGGTCAGGTCAGAGCTGTCGGCCGCCTCCCAGACCAAGGTGGTCACATGGCACCTCTCCCAGGTCAGGTCAGGTCAGGACGGAGCTGTCGGCTGCCTCCCAGACCAAGGTGGTCACATGGCACCTCTCCCAGGTCAGGTCAGGCCAGGACGGAGCTGTCGGCCGCCTCCCAGACCAAGGTGGTCACACGGCACCTCTCCCAGGTCAGGTCAGGACGGAGCTATCGGCCCCTCCCAGACCAAGGTGGTCACACGGCACCTCTCCCAGATCAGGTCAGGACGGAGCTATCGGCCCCTCCCAGACCAAGGTGGTCACACGGCACCTCTCCCAGGTCAGGTCAGGACGGAGCTGTCGGCCGCCTCCCAGACCAAGGTGGTCACACGGCACCTCTCCCAGGTCAGGTCAGAGCTGTCGGCCGTCTCCCAGACCAAGGTGGTCACACGGCACCTCTCCCAGGTCAGGTCAGGACGGAGCTGTCGGCCGCCTCCCAGACCAAGGTGGTCACACGGCACCTCTCCCAGGTCAGGTCAGAGCTGTCGGCCGCCTCCCAGACCAAGGTGGTCACACGGCACCTCTCCCAGGTCAGGACGGAGCTGTCGGCCCCCTCCCAGACCAAGGTGGTCACACGGCACCTCTCCCAGGTCAGGTCAGGACGGAGCTGTCGGCCGCCTCCCAGACCAAGGTGGTCACATGGCACCTCTCCCAGGTCAGGTCAGGTCAGGACGGAGCTGTCGGCCGCCTCCCAGACCAAGTCACACGGCACCCTCCCACACCTATCCCAGGTCAGGTCAAGTCAGCGGCTCCCCGGTACCCCTATCGTGCCTCTCGGTCAGGTCAGGTATGATGAGGTTAACTGCTTGAGATAACTGCTTTCGAGTGTCTTCACTTTGTATTCAATTAAACACTTCGGGGATGTCATGCACCTTCTCTCGAACAGGAATTATCTCGGCTAAATTGAAGGTCGGGACACCACGTGTTAAATAAGGAATGTGTGTAACATTACACAAATAGCTGACATCCCGGGAACTTTTTACAGCATCAGTACCGCTAACACCGTCACCATGACAACGCACAATCAACACCAGACATGGTGACAAAACAACATCAACTCATAGAGACGATGTCTACAGTGACCGTCTACATCTACACGATATGTTTAGAGTTGCATATTGACTATGTCTACAGTGACCGTCTTTATCTACACGATATGTTTAGAGTTGCATATTGACTATGTCTACAGTGACCGTCTATATCTACACGATATGTTTAGAGTTGCATATTGACTATGTCTACAGTGACCATCTATATCTACACGCAGATATGTTTAGAGTTGCATATTGACGATGTCTACAGTGACCGTCTATATCTACACGATGTGTTTAGAGTTGCATATTGACGATGTCTACAGTGACCGTCTATATCTACACGATATGTTTAGAGTTGCATATTGACGATGTCTACAGTGACCGTCTATATCTACACGATATGTTTAGAGTTGCATATTGACGATGTCTACAGTGACCGTCTATATCTACACGATATGTTTAGAGTTGTATATTGACGATGCCTACAGTGACCGTCTATATATACACGATATGTTTAGAGTTGCATATTGACTATGTCTACAGTGACCGTCTATATCTACACGATATGTTTAGAGTTGCATATTGACTATGTCTACAGTGACCGTCTATTTCTACACGATATGTTTATGGTTGCATATTGACGATGTCTACAGTGACCGTCTATATCTACACGATATGTTTAGAGTTGCATATTGCACGTCGTTCGAGCACCAGTACAATCCAGTGAGCCAGCGCCTCGGCATCCTGGCTGGCACGTAAGGTCGCCTGTATTTCGTCAGCTTTACAGGGTGACAGCCATAGCCCTCCGTCCCTGATGATGCACCACTCGAACCGTCAGGGTCGCCGAGTCCGGCCAGTAGTTTAGTCCTTCGTCAGTGGTTTCTATTGGTGTGAGAGCGACGGAGCTGTCGGCCGCCCCCCAGACCAAGTCACACGGCACCTCTCCTACACCTCTCCCAGGTCAGGTCAGGTCAGGTCAGAGCTGTCGACCGCCTCCCAGACCAAGGTGGTCACACGTCACCTCTCCCAGGTCAGGTCAGGTCAGAGCTGTCGGCCCCCTCCCAGACCAAGGTGGTCACACGGCATCTCTCCCAGGTCAGGTCAGGTCAGAGCTGTCAGCCGCCTCCCAGACCAAGGTGGTCACACGGCACCTCTCCCAGGTCAGGTCAGGTCAGAGCTGTCGGCCGCCTCCCAGACCAAGGTGGTCACACGGCACCTCTCCCAGGTCAGGTCAGGTCAGAGCTGTCGGCCCCCTCCCAGACCAAGGTGGTCACACGGCACCTCTCCCAGGTCAGGTCAGGCCAGGACAGAGCTGTCGGCCGCCTCCCAGACCAAGTCACACGGCACCCTCCCACACCTCTCCCAGGTCAGGTCAGGTCAGGTCAGAGCTGTCGGCCCCCTCCCAGACCAAGGTGGTCACACGGCACCTCTCCCAGGTCAGGTCAGGTCAGAGCTGTCGGCCCCCTCCCAGACCAAGGTGGTCACACGGCACCTCTCCCAGGTCAGGTCAGGTCAGGACGGAGCTGTCGGCCGCCTCCCAGACCAAGTCACACGGCACCCTCCCACACCTCTCCCAGGTCAGGTCAGGTCAGGTAAGGGGCTCCCCGGTACCCTTCCCGTGCCTCTCGGTCAGGTCAGGTCTGATGAGGTTTACTGCTTCAGATAACTGCTTTCGAGTGTCTTCACTTTGTATTCAATTAAACACTTCGGGGATGCCATGCACCTTCTCTAGAACAGGAATTATCTCGGCTAAATTGAAGGTCGGGACACCACGTGTTAAATAAGGAATGTGTGTAACTACACAAATAGCTGACATCCCGGGAACTTTTTCCAGCATCAGTACCGCTAACACCGTCACCATGACAACGCACAATCAACATCAGACATAGTGACAAAACAACATCTACTCGTAGTGACCGGTGACGATGTCTACAGTGACCGTCTATTTCTACACGATATGTTTAGAGTTGCAGATTGATGATGTCTACAGTGACCGTCTATATCTACACGATATGTTTAGAGTTGCATATTGACTATGTCTACAGTGACCGTCTATATCTACACGATATGTTTAGAGTTGCATATTGACGATGTCTACAGTGACGGTCTATATCTACACGATATGTTTAGAGTTGTATATTGACGATGTCTACAGTGACCGTCTATATCTACACGATATGTTTAGAGTTGCATATTGACTATGTATACAGTGACCGTCTATATCTACACGATATGTTTAGAGTTGCATATTGACGATGTCTACAGTGACCGTCTATATCTACATGATATGTTTAGAGTTGCATATTGACTATGTCTACAGTGACCGTCTATATCTACACGATATGTTTAGAGTTGCATATTGACTATGTCTACAGTGACCGTCTATATCTACACGATATGTTTAGAGTTGCATATTGACTATGTCTACAGTGACCGTCTATATCTACACGATATGTTTAGAGTTGCATATTGACGATGTCTACAGTGACGGTCTATATCTACACGATATGTTTAGAGTTGTATATTGACGATGTCTACAGTGACCGTCTATATCTACACGATATGTTTAGAGTTGCATATTGACTATGTATACAGTGACCGTCTATATCTACACGATATGTTTAGAGTTGCATATTGACTATGTCTACAGTGACCGTCTATATCTACACGACATGTTTAGAGTTGCATATTGACTATGTCTACAGTGACCGTCTATATCTACACGATATGTTTATAGGTGCATATTGACGATGTCTACAGTGACCGTCTATATCTACACGCGGATATGTTTAGAGTTGCAGATTGACGATGTCTACAGTGACCGTCTATATCTACACGATATGTTTAGAGTTGCATATTGACTATGTTCAGTGACCGTCTATATCTACACGATATGTTTAGAGTTGCATATTGACTATGTCTACAGTGACCGTCTATATCTACACGATATGTTTAGAGTTGCATATTGACTATGTCTACAGTGACCGTCTATATCTACACGATATGTTTAGAGTTGCAGATTGACGATGTCTACAGTGACCTTCTATATCTACACGATATGTTTAGAGTTGCATATTGACTATGTCTACAGTGACTGTCTATATCTACACGATATGTTTAGAGTTGCATATTGACGATGCCTACAGTGACCGTCTATATCTACACGATATGTTTAGAGTTGCATATTGACTATGTCTACAGTGACCGTCTATATCTACACGATATGTTTATAGGTGCATATTGACGATGTCTACAGTGACCGTCTATATCTACACGCGGATATGTTTAGAGTTGCAGATTGACGATGTCTACAGTGACCGTCTATATCTACACGATATGTTTAGAGTTGCATATTGACTATGTCTACAGTGACCATCTATATCTACACGATATGTTTAGAGTTGCATATTGACGATGTCTACAGTGACCGTCTATATCTACACGATATGTTTAGAGTTGCATATTGACTATGTCTACAGTGACCGTCTATATCTACACGCGGATATGTTTAGAGTTGCAGATTGACGATGTCTACAGTGACCGTCTATATCTACACGATATGTTTATGGTTGCATATTGACGATGTCTACAGTGACCGTCTATATCTACACGATATGTTTAGAGTTGCATATTCCACGTCGTTCGAGCACCAGTGCAATCCAGTGAGCCAGCGCCTCGGCATCATGGCTGGCACGTAAGGTCGCCTGTATTTCGTCAGCTTTACAGGGTGACAGCCATAGCCCTCCGTCCCTGATGATGCACCACTCGAACCGTCAGGGTCGCCGAGTCCGGCCAGTAGTTTAGTCCTTCGTCAGTGGTTTCTATTGGTGTGAGAGCGACGGAGCTGTCGGCCGCCCCCCAGACCAAGTCACACGGCACCTCTCCCACACCTCTCCCAGGTCAGGTCAGGTCAGGTCAGAGCTGTCGGCCGCCTCCCAGACCAAGGTGATTACACGGCACCTCTCCCAGGTCAGGTCAGGTCAGAGCTGTCGGCCCCCTCCCAGACCAAGGTGGTCACACGGCACCTCTCCCAGGTCAGGTCAGGTCAGAGCTGTCGGCCCCTCCCAGACCAAGGTGGTCACACGGCACCTCTCCCAGGTCAGGTCAGAGCTGTCGGCCGCCTCCCAGGCCAAGGTGGTCACACGGCACCTCTTCCAGGTCAGGTCAGGTCAGAGCTGTCGGCCGCCTCCCAGACCAAGGTGGTCACACGGCACCTCTCCCAGGTCAGGTCAGAGCTGTCGGCCGCCTCCCAGACCAAGGTGGTCACACGGCACCTCTCCCAGGTCAGGACGGAGCTGTCGGCCGCCTCCCAGACCAAGGTGGTCACACGGCACCTCTCCCAGGTCAGGTCAGGCCAGGACAGAGCTGTCGGCCGCCTCCCAGACCAAGTCACACGGCACCCTCCCACACCTCTCCCAGGTCAGGTCAGGTCAGGTCAGAGCTGTCGGCCCCCTCCCAGACCAAGGTGGTCACACGGCACCTCTCCCAGGTCAGGTCAGGTCAGAGCTGTCGGCCCCCTCCCAGACCAAGGTGGTCACACGGCACCTCTCCCAGGTCAGGTCAGGTCAGGACGGAGCTGTCGGCCGCCTCCCAGACCAAGGTGGTCACACGGCACCTCTCCCAGGTCAGGTCAGGTCAGAGCTGTCGGCCGCCTCCCAGACCAAGGTGGTCACACGGCACCTCTCCCAGGTCAGGTCAGGTCAGAGCTGTCGGCCGCCTCCCAGACCAAGGTGGTCACACGGCACCTCTCCCAGGTCAGGACAGGTCAGGACGGAGCTGTCGGCCGCCTCCCAGACCAAGTCACACGGCACCCTCCCACACCTCTCCCAGGTCAGGTCAGGTCAGGTAAGGGGCTCCCCGGTACCCTTCCCGTGCCTCTCGGTCAGGTCAGGTCTGATGAGGTTAACTGCTTCAGATAACTGCTTTCGAGTGTCTTCACTGTGTATTCAATTAAACACTTCGGGGATGCCATGCACCTTCTCTCGAACAGGAATTATCTCGGCTAAATTGAAGGTCGGGACACCACGTGTTAAATAAGGAATGTGTGTAACTACACAAATAGCTGACATCCCGGGAACTTTTTCCAGCATCAGTACCGCTAACACCGTCACCATGACAACGCACAATCAACATCAGACATAGTGACAAAACAACATCAACTCATAGTGACCGGTGACGATGTCTACAGTGACCGTCTATATCTACACGATATGTTTAGAGTTGCATATTGACTATGTATACAGTGACCGTCTATATCTACACGATATGTTTAGAGTTGCATATTGACTATGTCTACAGTGACCGTCTATATCTACACGATATGTTTAGAGTTGCATATTGACTATGTCTACAGTGACCGTCTATATCTACACGATATGTTTAGAGTTTCATATTGACGATGTCTACAGTGACCGTCTATATCTACACGATATGTTTAGAGTTGTATATTGACGATGTCTACAGTGACTGTCTATATCTACACGATATGTTTATAGTTGCATATTGACGATGTCTACAGTGACCGTCTATATCTACACGATATGTTTAGAGTTGCATATTGCACGTCGTTCGAGCACCAGTACAATCCAGTGAGCCAGCGCCTCGGCATCCTGGCTGGCACGTAAGGTTGCCTGTATTTCGTCAGCTTTACAGGGAAACAGCCATGGCCCTCCGTCCCTGATGATGCACCACTCGAACCGTCAGGGTCGCCGAGTCCGGCCAGTAGTTTAGTGCTTCGTCAGTCGTTTCTATTGGTATGAGAGCGACGGAGCTGTCGCCCCCCCCCCCCCCCCAGACCAAGTCAGCGGCGGTGGTCACACGGCACCCCAACCACACCTTTCCCAGGTCAGGTCGAGTCAGGTCAGCAGCGGAACCCCTCCCGTGCCTCGGGTCAGGTCAGGCCTGGTCAGGTCTGATGAAGTCTAGTCAGGTCAGGTCGGGTCAGCGACGATCGGCGGCGGCTAACCTGCCCGGGGCGCCCATCACTAGTCAGATCAGGCCAGGCCGAGTCCGGTCAGCGGCGGTCGACGGTCGGCGGCGGCTGCCAGCGCGGTTAACCTGCCCGGGGCGCCCATCACTAGTCAGATCAGGCCAGGCCAGGTCGGGTCAGCGACGATCGGCGGCGGCTGCCAGCGCGGCTAACCTGCCCGGGGCGGCGCCCATCACTAGTCAGATCAGGCCAGGCCGGGTCCGGTCAGCGGCGGTCGGCGGCGGCTGCCAGCGCGGCTAACCTGCCCGGGGCGCCCATCACCCCTCCTCCAGGGTGAGAGCCGCTGCCACACAGGTACAGACCCGGTACTGCAGTGCGAGGTCCGGGACGGCGCGGGCTCGGCCGGGACAGCCACAATTGGTCCAGAGACAGCACGCCGTGGAAGATGTTCTGTCGGAGATGGTGACGATCACAGTTTGCCACCGACTGAGTGATGGTGCGGCATAGCGGTCTGCGCGGAGACAGCTCAGCGACAGTGGCACGCGGCACTGTCGCAAATCGGTCGCGTTGTAATGGTGTTGCATTATTTTTTAAATAATAATTATAATAATAATAATAATTATTATTACTATTATTATTATTATTATTATTATTAATAAATTTATTATTATTATTATTATTATTATTATTATTATTATTATTATTATTATTACTATTATTATTATTATTATTATTATTATTATTATTATTATTATTATTATTATTATCACGTTTAATTTATCAAGTACGTTAACACTTCCACCTTTAATTTGTGGCTATCCGCCTACATCATAAACACTAACATTGACATTATAAAACAACAACAAAGTTGCGATGAAAACTTACTCCGCCAGTCAGACCAAATATCTTTTCTATGTCGGGAGGTGTTAAAACTTCTTTTCCAACGACGCTTGATTTGAAACCCGGCGCATATTCTTCGATGATGTCAAACACCTGTAGAGGAGAACGTTTTACCCAATTTACTTCTTCGAAACAGCAAAAAGGTTGCAATTAAGAATATTGTCAGTCAGGTGCGCAATTTGGTCAGATAAAACTAATCGACTCTTTCGGAAGTTATTCAGTCCTCTCCCGGATACGATCGGGACATCATCTCACCAGCTGTCGAGAGGCTGGCTCACGGCAGTCGCAGTCGCAGACACAGCTGCCGATTCAGTCGCAACTTACCTCAGGTGGTGGGACAAACGGACGAGAGAACAGGACAGCTACGTGTGCATAAGGCGCGATGAGCGAAGATGCACCGTAAAAGGTGAAATTAAATGAGCTAACAGCCTAACACCCAGCATTACACACCTACACATGGCCAACACATGATACTACACAGTGCACATGTACACATGTTGCGCGCTTCTGCTGAGCACTCACCGTGTTGGCGTACGCCTCCCTGCTCTGTCCGTCCCAGGGTCCGGAGGCGGGCGAGTAGGGACAGTACTGGGTGAACAGCAGGCACACGTGGTGGCCCGGGGGCGCCAGTGTCCGATCCAGCGAGGACGGGATCACCATTTCTATCAGCGGTCTGACGGCAGAGAGTGACCTGCTGTGACCCGCTGCGACCCCGCTGTGACCCCGCTGTGACCCCGCTGTGACCCCGCGGTGACTCCACTGTGACCCCGCTGTGACCCCGATGTGACCCCGTTGTGACCCAACTGTGACCCCGGTGTGACCCCGCTGTGACCCCGATGTGACCCCTCTGTGACCCCGATGTGACCCCGCTGTGATCCCGCTGTGACCCCGCTGTGACACCGCTGTGACCCCGATGTGACTCCGCTGTGACCCCACTGTGACCCCGGTGTTACCCCGCTGTGACCCCGCTGTGACCCCGATGTGACCCACTACTGACCTGGTGGAGGGTCGTCCGGCGGCGGCGTCCCTGTAAGCCTGCTGACCCCGCTGTGACCCCGCTGTGACACCGCTGTGACCCCGCTGTGACCCCGATGTGACCCCACTGTGACCCCGCTGTGACCCCGCTGTGACCCCGCTGTGACCCCAATGTGACCCCGCTGTGACCCCGCTGTGCCACCGCTGTGACCCCGCGGTGACTCCACTGTGACCCCGCTGTGACCCCGATGTGACTCCGCTGTGACCCCACTGTGACCCCGGTGTGACCCCGTTGTGACCCCGCTGTGACCCCGATGTGACCCACTACTGACCTGGTGGAGGGTCGGCCGGCGACGGCGTCCCTGTAAGGCTGCTGACCCCGCTGTGACCCCGCTGTGACCCCGCTGTGACCCCGCTGTGACCCCACTGTGACCCGCTGTGACCCCGATGTGACCCCGATGTGACCCCGTTGTGACCCCGCTGTGACCTGCTGTGACCCCGCTGTGACCTGCTGTGACCCACCGCTGACCTGGTGGAGGGTCGGCCGGCGGCAGCGTCCCTGTAAGCCTGCTGACCCCGATGTGACCCCGCTGTGACTCCGCTGTGACCCCGCTGTGACCCCTCTATGACCCCGCTGTGACCCCGCTGTGACCCCTCTATGACCCCGCTGTGACCCCGCTGTGACCCCGCTGTGACCCCGCTGTGACCCCGCTGTGACCCCGCTGTGACCCCGCTGTGACCCCGCTGTGACCCGCTGTGACCCACCGCTGACCTGGTGGAGGGTCGCCCGGCGGCGGCGTCCCTGTAAGCCTGCTGACCCCGCTGTGACCCCGCTGTGACCCCGCTGTGACCCCGCTGTGACCTGCTGTGACCCCGTTGTGACCTACTGTGACCCACTGCTGACCTGGTGGAGGGTCTGCCGGCGGCAGCGTCCCTGTATGCCTGCTGACCCCGCTGTGACCCCGCTGTGACCCCGCTGTGACCTGCTGTGACCCCGCTGTGACCCTGGTGTGACCCACTGCTGACCTGGTGGAGGGTCGCCCGGCGGCGGCGTCCTTGTATGCCCGCTCCAGACACTCGGTGTTCTCCGAGTTGATGTGGATGGTACAGCGGTGGTGCGGCATCGGCTCAGTGTCCGACACGTTCGGGTCGGCCAGGAAGTTCGGCAGACGGTCTACCGCCACTGCAGGTCAGGCGAGGGTCGAACGCCAGGTCACAGAGCGCGCTGGGTTAGTTCATGGCAGGTTATAGGTTTATGTGTGTGTGTGTGTTATGTTCGGCAGAATGTCCAACGGCACCAAAGAACGGGGAAGGTCGAACATCGGACAGTGTGCGCTGGATTGTTTCATGGCACATTTGGCTTATAGCAAAGGGAGCTTAACCGACACCAGCTGCCACGAACACTGACGGCTATTTTGCCCGTATATCTCTAGTGGATTAGGCATTAGAGTTAGTGCATTATTATGAGCTTAAATACGAATTATCTAAACGAGTTAAAAGCTTATATGAGTCGTAGGTATACATGTAATACCGCGAATTCATTCAGGACGGAAGGCTTAGCTACAGTTTTTTTATAATAAATTTAGTCCGAATGTTTTTGAATGGATGGATTTCCGAGGTCAGGCCCCGCGCTAAGCATAGCTTGTTGCGCAGGCCCTGACCCCACCACCCGATCAAGCAATTCCTGGCGTCCGGCAGAATTTAGAAGCGAAAGTTTTACGTGCCAGACATACCTGGACACGGTCCGCCCCACCCTCTGACGTCACCTGACCATGAGTGCCACCGCTGCCACCGGCCACAGGCCATCCCAGTCAGGGGCAAATAGCGAGTGCCGAAGCGACTCGAGCCCGGGCTGCCACTACCGGGTGAGGTCAGAAGCCCAGCGCTCTCCCAACTGAGCTACAGGGGCGGACTAATGCGGACTAATGCGGACAAGAATGCCTGATGACATTCAGACGGCTGTCGACAAACCGTTGATCTTGCAGACGGGTGACGTGTAGTCTATATTCTCCATGGCTGTCCTGTACTCTGACGGCACGGCCTGCGGCCCCATCAGCTGCAGGAACGTGACCTGGGGGGTGACGTTGGAGAGGACCTTGCGGCTCCTGACCTCACGGCCGTCGGCCAGAACAACGCCGGATACTCCTCCATTGGAGGTCATGATCTGAGACACGGTCTGAAAGGCGAACAATGAGCTGCGTCATGTGGTCAGCCGACAGCTTTATACTGGCATTGAATGACGTGCACGTCGTTTTGTGAATATTTACGGTTGTAAATCCGGAAATCAAACATTGACAGCTGTGAATGAGGCATTCAAACATCGGTTGACTTGTGACCAGGATTGACGAGATTCCAGTCAGATCGTCTACGGGCTACGGCTACCAGCGGAGCCGTATCAGAGCCGTAGCAGAGCCGCATGTGCAAGCGATCTGAGCTACCTCGCGAATAACACTGCATGGGCCGTCACTTTACAAGAATACCCAGAATGTAGTCAAGTGGATCGTGGAGAAACGGATGCTTTAATCCAGCTCAAACCGTTAGTCAAGAGAAAATATAACTAGCTGTTCTGAAATGAGCTGACCTGATCGGTGAAGACGTGAGCGCCCCTCTCGAGGGCGGCACGGCAGATGGCAGCACTGACGGCGCCCATACCGCCCTCTGGGTACGCCCAGGCTCCCTTCACACCCTCAATCTCGCCAGCCACGTGGTGCAACAGGTTATATCTGAGAACACATTGGCAAGGTATTCGTCTCAATTGGCACTGTAAACAAACTAATATTTCACGCTAGTTGCCTCCGAAGGCATTCCGAACAAGGTGTAGGTAGGTATGGATTTTAGCCGACAGGAGCTTTGTGATGCACTACACCAAGCACAACATAATGCAATGCACTTTCGATAATGTATGCATATCAACGATACTGCAGCGAACTTACCCGCTGCCTGGTGTATCGGGTCCCATCATGGCACCGATCAGACTGTCCGTAGCCAGGGTGGCCTTCAGCGGCTCTGACTCAAACCACTGGTTCAATATTTTGCCGCTAGGTGCCGTCATCAGCTCATAGAAGCTGAGAAAGTCCGAGCCCAGCGCACGACCTGCAGGGTACACGGTGAGGTCATGGAGTGATTATAAAGACATTATTGACTGGGGTATGCTTGGATGACACCTCAGATTCAGAAGTTCAGACACCACAGATTCAGTATATTTGTAAGTATATTTGTGCCAGGAAAAGCCGGGATCCAAACTCCATTGGGTGGGATTATCCATGACCATTGACTATGCGGCCCATTCCTTAGGTTTTGGACATAGATCTTGGATTTCAAACTTGTTTTGTTTTGTTTGAAGCCCTCAATATTTTTTTTTATTTTTCCAAAGCAGTTTGGGCCAGCGAATGCCTGATGAATATATTTGGTGCTACTAATGGACCCCGTCACTATATAATGCTATCACCATGAATCCCATTACATGATAGACGCGCCGTCAAGAACTCGTGACCATCTGCTCGGTATCAGCAGACTAACCAGCTTTGAGGAGTGGCCACAGCTGTCGCAGCTTGCTGAGCCGCTGTGAGAGGGAGCTGCTGCCCCAGGAGGTGACATCCGGCGGCGGCAGGTCCAGCAAAGGGTCCAGCGCCGCCACGAACCGACTCAAAAGCTCCTCGTAAGCGCCGTACCTCTGTCAATCGATAAATTGAATATATCGACTGTAGCCCCAGCAGAAGTTAGAGTAACATCAATAGCGTGAGCCGTGAGTCGTATCGTATGTTAACCATGCTAAGTTAACTATGCTAACTATGTAAGTGGACGCTACACTGGATGTGGTGTCTTTATCGTCTGTTGTATTTAACCGGTCAAAGCGTACAGAATCCCAAAAAGAAATAACACGGACAAGATGCATTTCGCCACAAACACTTCCGAAAGTCGCATCGCAATTACATTATGAAGACCAATAAGGACACCATAAAAGAGACACCATCTGTCTATAGCATCCACAAAATCTGAAATCAGCGGCACTCTGAATAGCCAGCTGGCCTGACCTGAGCATCTTTTTCGGAGAACCGTGCGATTTGCTGCTGGTTGAAGCGGTGGTCGGAGGACAGCGTCAGCGAGGTGGCACCGTTTGCCGGCCGGAACTCAGGCCGCAGAGGCGTGTACGAGCTGGGGTCCCGCAGGTGCACCTTCAGCCCGTGTCTCTGGCGGACAGAAGAGGGAACAGGGTCACACACGGTCACACGGGGCCACACAGGGTCACACGGGACCATATAGAGTCACACGGGATCACACTGGGTCACACATGGTCATACAGGGTCATACAGGGTCACACAGGGCCACACAGGGTCACACGACGGGGACATACAGAGTCACACAAGATCACATGGGGTCACACAGGGTGGCACAGGGTCATACAGGGTCACACAGGGTCATACAGGGTCACACAGGGCCACATACATGGTCACACGGGGTCACACAGGGTCATACATGGTCACACAGGGTCATACAGAGTCACACGGGGTCACACGGGGTCACACAGGTCACAAAGGGTCACGCGAGGTCAAACATGGTCACACGAGTCACACAGGGTCGCACAGGGTCGCAAAGGGTTATACAGGATCACACAAGGGCAGGGTCATATAGGGTCACACAGGGTAACAAAGGGTCACATAGAGTCACACAGGGTCGCGTTCAGGTCATATCTCTACAGTTCTGGGCTGATCACAGACGCTGAGCGGATGCTCGTGAATCGTGATGTTGGAGATACACCAACAAGAAGCATGTATTTAACAGCGATATTCGTATATGAACTCGCATTACCACACAATGTAGTATACCACGTTGCTTGACTACCCATACATAACGCTAGCTTCATTCAACCGTTCAGGTCAACAATAGCTCAAGGTAGCATTTGATCCTAGTATAAGTCCGCGCCTGAAAGCCCTACCTTGAGCTCCAGGTCTGTGGCGATCTGCGGCCTCAGTAGGCTGAGGAGGTAGGAGGCACGGGAGAACTTGTAGCCGGGCACCACCTCCTCTGTGACTGCAGCGCCTCCCACCAGATGGCGCCGCTCCAGCACGCAAGTCTGCACTCCCTGGGCCTGAAGGTAGGCGGCGCACACCAGACCGTTGTGCCCTGGGGAGGCAGGTCACCGACTCCCTGGTCACAGATCTGTCAGCCGGCCAAGGTTACGTCAGTCAATCGTTTCAGTCTCAACTTTAAAGGCAGTGTGTCTGCTCACATCGCTTATTTGGGGTTATTGAAACTGGTTTATAGAACATAATTTTATAAATCGAACCATGCCTTTAATTTTTCCATATTCACACTATAGTTGCTGAGATATTCCAAATACCCAGGAACTGGCTGGTAGCACAACATTATCGGGTAGACCCCAGAGGGCTTACCAGGGCCTCCTCTAACATGTTAACTGGGGGGGGGGGGGGGGGGGGGGGGCTGCGCCCCCTCCCCCAGTGAAGCCGCCAGCCCCCCCCCAGTCGAGGCAAAATCACGTCACGGGGGGGGGGGCACCCATTTGTCATCGGATGTATATACAAAACGACATCGGTGGAGTAAATGAATGCACAAATATTAACCCGCGCACTGCAGGGGGGGTGATTCCCCCCCCCCCCCCCCCCCCCCCTCAGGTTTTTCAAAGATAGCTAAAAAAACGGCGGCGCGCAGCGCCGCCGAGTTTTCGCACACCTGTCAGGACATCAATTGCGCACACTTTGAAGAAGAAAAAAAATACATAGGGTCATCTCAGGTCAGGTCACCAGACTAGGTCAAGTGACCCCACCTCCAAAAATGTTTGCAGTTGTGCCAAAGCCAGAGTTTTTCACCGATCAGTTTGAAACTTGCAGGATGTCAGGAACGCATACGTACTTACACTTCGTTTATCTCGGAATTTTGATATCGGTGACCTAAGGTCAGGTCAATTTCGTATCCTCCCCATAATAAGTCAATGGGGAAATATACAAATGCTAAGGATATGCATGATATTAGTCCAATTACTTCTGGATCATGTTATTATAGGATATTCTTGATGATGTAAGTGTAAGTTTTGTTCAGTGACCCCTACTGGGTCATTTAAGGTCATGCGAGGTCACCATCACTTTTTTGTCAATAACTCCCGACATAATAAAGATAGAGAAGTAAAATAGACATCAATGTGTTTGTCTCGTCAAGACACGTCTTCCCATATGTAACATGCCCTACTTGGGTCACCACTTGACCTTGACCTGAGGTCAAATTTTTAAGTTAACTTAACAAGGTCACTATGTATATCATTCAAAGAGCCTTGACCAGATAAACACAATGTCGTAAACAGTTTTCCGTTATCTTTATTACATAAAAAAGTTAATAGCGAAAAACGATTTAGCAAAAAACGTCATTTTTTTTCTTTTTTGACCTATGGAGCCTCAAATGTTGACCTGAGGTCAAATTTGAGGACACTTTAGCGATTGCAAATTTCACTGGCTGGCGTTTTCCTTTTTTCTGTTTGTTTCTAACTAGTATAGTTTCTGAGATATATGGGAATTTCTGGAGCGATGTCCTAAAACAGGAAAAACTGGATAACTTGACCTTTGATGACCTCTGGTGACCTCAATTTTGACCTGACCTAAAACAATACTGATTACTTTCGATAGAACATGTATCAAGCTATCAAATGCCGTTTTCCGCTTTTCGCTACGTAGCGTAGTTTTCGAGATATCAGGGGGGGCGGAAATCAACCCCCCTGCAGTTCGTGTTCGGCGCAAAGCCCCTGCAGTGCGCGGGTTAGATACACGCAAATGTAATAACGAGAGCGATAAAATAAGTAAATAAAACTCAGATAATAATTTTATGGCAAATATCGCCTTAGTTTCGGCGCAGAAAAGACGATTCTGACCAGTGTCTGGACAATGACCAAGTGCTATTTGGTGGCAATCGGCAGAGTGGAATGATAAGTTTGTTTCCTTTGCCAGGGACCGGGGTTGAAATCCTTCGACGGGCCTCTTAAAAGTCGACCCGGCCCCCAATACCCATCGGAACAGGGTAAAAATGCAAATTATTGCCTTGGTTCCAAGAGAATGTAGTGCTTGGTCCACAAATGAAACCAAGCCAAAGAAGTACTATCGTGTGTCATGACCGGTTGAGAGCCTGAGGTGTCCCTCAGCCGTGGCCCTCAGCCGGTTAGAGGGCCTTTGGCCTGAAGAGGCCTCTGGCAGGTCTTGATAGGATCTTAAGCTGGTCTGAAAGGGTCCACGGTCAGCCTGGGGGTGGCCTCGGTCGGTCTGAGAGTGCAGGCAACCGCCCTAAGGAGGCCCTCGGCCGGTTTGAGAGGGCTAAAAGTAAACGCGCAAAAAGTCAATGATAGGGTCAGTTGAATATAATTTGGGTATTGTGAATAGTTTGATGCATCTAATCCAGATTAATTATTTGTTTGCTAGGGTTTGGGAGGGTTTGTTTTGCCATAGTCGGCAAAATACCTTCTGATGACATAGTTGTTGATGATACATGTTTTCATTGATACATGACTCAGGGATGACATCCATGACATGACATCAATACTCTCAGGCGGGTATGGACCCCTACAGGCGGACGGAGGGGTCTATTGGTCGTCTGAGATACCCCAGGCTGATCTGAGTTGATATTTTCCAGATCTGAGAGACCTTTATGCCCATCAGAGCAGCTCGGTCGATCTGAGAGGGCCCTCGGCCGGTCTGAAAAGCCCAGGTCAGATTGGAGAGGAACCCCTCGTAAGTCTGAAGAGGGAGCTACTGCACTCTGAGAGGACCCTCGAACAGTCTGACGGGGATTTAGGCCGGTCTGAAAATACCCTATGCAGGTCTGAGAGGGTACCGTGCCGGGCCGAGAGGAGCCTTGTCAGGCCTGATGGAGACCCTTCCAATTGCTTTTTTCGTTTTTCAGACGGTGCCTCTTGAGGTTTTATGGGAGCAAAGCATATTCATTGCCTCTCGAACTTCTTGAGAGGGACAGCTGCTCCCCTTGCCCCCTCTTCCATCACCTCCGGGTTCGACCCATGACATTTAACCGCTTGAGCCTAAGATACAGTGTGTCTCAGACCCATAGCTACAACTATTTCCCCAGCTGTTGACCCAGTTGCCTGAGCCCGGCAGGGCTTCAAGAGATTTCCACGCCTTGCTATGGGGGTCTAAAGAACACCCCCTCGACAAATGGCACAGCGTCGCAGTTAACCCAGCATTGACTGGGGTCTCAGCCGAACGCCATTGACGGGGTGGCGTTAAATGCCCACCCCCTGGTTATCTTCCGAACCAATGATCGCAGCGAGATGCACAAGGCGGCATTCGAAATCTCTCAATGAGGTGAATCTAAATCATGCTAAAATAAAGTTCAAAATGAGGTCAAATATCAGGTCACGGTTAGGTCAAAGGTCAAAATCGCCGTATTTGAGTTTATGGGCCATACTTTGCATCCAAAGCCTTCGATTACGACCATGATCACCCAAAGTGCTGCCAAAAATATGATACACATCCCCCATGAGCTAAAGTGAGATTGTTGGCCAAGGTCAAGGTCAAGGCCAGGTCACAAAAGGTCACTATGCTCAAAATATCTACGAATGTCATGCAACACATGTTTTATGAGTTATTTTCCACACATAATTCGATAGTGATAGTCATTTTACCACCTGACTTCATTTAAGATAAATTAAAGTCAAGTTCAGGTCAAGTTGTCCGCCCCTGTAGCTCAGTGGCAGAGCGCTGGACTTCTGACCTATCCCGGTAGTGGCAGCCCGGGTTCGAGTCGCTTCGGCGCTCGCTGTTTGCTCCTGACTGGGATGGCCTGCGGGCCGGCAGCAGCGGTCGCACTCAAGGTCAGGTAACGTCAGTGAGCGGGGCGGACCGTGTCCAGGTATGTCGGGCACGTACAACTTTCGTCTCTAAATTCTGCCGGCCAACAGGAATTGCGTGATCGGGTGGTGAGGTCAGGACCTGCGCAACAAGCTCTGCTTAGGGCGGGTCCTGACCTCGGAAATCCATCCATACAAAACATTCGGACTAAATTTATTTTAAAAAAAAGTTCAGGTCAATGAAGGCCAAAATATTAAGTTATCAAATATAAATAAAAAAAAGTCCTGTTTCTAGACCAGTTTTGTCTCCGAAATACAGTGGTGGCATTTATTTGTCTGTATCTGGTCAATAAAAGCTTTAAAAACGCAATTTGTAAATATGACGTCATGAGTTACCCATACTTTAGATGCCATAAGTCAGTCAGAAATGGTGATATAAATCTGAAATTTGGTATGGTAGTTGCCTATATGTGGTTCTCTGACATACATTTAGGCTTTTTGAGTATCTTCGAAAAATTTGATTTTGTTGGCATTTATCCCCCCCCCTCCAAAAAAAAAACTTTTTGCAAAACCAAAATGTTCAAAAATATGAGATAGCCATGTTGTAGCACTTGCCATTTGCTATCTTTTGACGTTTTTGGATTGCATTTTGCTCAAAATATGGCATTTTACGGTCTGTTACATTTTAGCTGATTTAGGTGTAAAACTCGTGTGTCACTCGACGTCACTAAATTAGCTATAACTCGAAATTTTCGACGAAATTGCTTATTTTTTTCACAGAAGACGTAAACATGATTTAAAAGAAGGTACCTATACCCGAAGTTTCACGTTGATAGCGCTATTGATTTTTGAGCTATTACGAAAATTCATCAGGGGGGGCGTTAAACGCGATTCTAGGGTAAAAAGTAAAAAGATTAAAAGTAAACCGACGTCAAGGGACGAAAAGTCAAGGGGTAAAAAATCGACATAGCTAAAAGTCGAAAGATAAAAAGTCGAAAAGGTAAAAAGTCAACATGACAAAAAGTCAACACGCTAAACACGCTAGTCGAATAGTAAAAAGTCGTATAGATAAAAGTCGAAAGATAAAAAGTCGAAAAGGTAAAAAGTCAAAATGGCAAAAAGTAAACACGCTAAAAGTCGAATAGTAAAAAGTCATATAGATAAAAGTCGAAAGATAAAAAGTCGAAAGATAAAAAGTCGAAAGATAAAAAGTCGAAAGATAAAAAGTCGAAAGGAAAAAAGTCGGAAAGGTAAAAATTCAACATAGCAAAAAGTCAACACGCCAAAAGTCAAATCGTAAAAAGTCGCATAACTAAAAGTAAACGCGCAAAAAGTCAATGATAGGGTCAGTTGAATATAATTTGGGTATTGTGAATAGTTTGATGCATCTAATCCAGATTAATTATTTGTTTGCTAGGGTTTGGGAGGGTTTGTTTTGCCATAGTCGGCAAAATACCTTCTGATGACATAGTTGTTCATGATACATGTTTTCATTGATACATGACTCAGGGATGACATCCATGACATGACATCAATACACATCTTGACTGAAGTTTGTCTCACGCAAAAGTGGAATCGAAGCCATGGTTAAGGGTATGCCAATTGCCATATCTTATTGTGTGCATAACTATTGCACAGGAAATAATACAAGTCAATTTGAATTTCCAGGCCCTCGGTAACGTTATCGTTCATCACGAGAACTTACATACTTTGATCGTATACGATCAAAGTGTCAATGCAATGCATTGTTGAAGCATTGCCTAAGGAAGAAAGCTTTGAAGAGTTCACCCAACAAAGAAACGTTGACAAACTTGCTTAGGGATAGGTACCGTTGGATGCAGCACTGCTGAGTCTGATCTTCAGTTATAATTTGAACCATATATAATATATCTACATAAATACATAAGACATGAAGTTCTTATTTTTGTATAAATGTCTGAACACGTTAATAAATGGGTGACACCACAATCAACTAACCAAAGCATAAGTCGACTAATCTCATTTTTTTAAACTGTAGGTAGGTAATAGGTATATATGTACAGTCGGTCTCATAATGATCTTCCCTAGCTCTGGGTCTCCCACGGTAGGCAAAGCGATAGCTGGCTGAATCCCGCACCGAGGCGGGCCGGACCGGTTTGACAGCTCGCCCGGTGCCGGCCGATACTTGGCGGATTCTGCACCGCTCCGTTCTGGTCTGACCCACATTGGGGAATAACAATGCGCATGTGTGGCGAGGCTGTGTGGCGGACCGTGGTTGGAAATATACGCAGACCTAGAATGTCAAGTTAGCGACGATGTCTGTGATGACCAGTTTTAGAAAACCATAGGTCTGTGAAGCATCGCTAAGTGTTCAATTGATAGAACACTGCACGGGCTATACTTTAAGACGAATATTTGTATCTCAAGTTGACCGATACCGTCGTCACAGATGTCTAGGAAATGGCTATCCGTCGTGTCGCTTGCGACGATTGAGAAATTTGCATTGCGCCAAAAATAAAGTGTCGATATTTTGACCTGATCTCAAGGTCATGGTCAAATTTATCCACATAGCCAGTCAGATGCTCTATCAGCTACACACCTGGCGATGCTTCATTGACCTAAGGTTTTGAATACTGTCGTCGCAGATATCGTCGCTAACTTAATGGATATAAACCCTCCCGGGTGTGTCTGTGGAGCGTGAAGGACGGAGCGGCGTGATGCGAACACATCAGTGCGAGGCCCACTGCATTTGTCTGCTTTTTCGTGTAGAATCATCAGGTGGACGTTTGCATTCGTAATTTCGGGGTTTTGCATTGCACATGACACGTGGCATGATTAAGAATGGAATATCCGTAAAAGCGCCTGGTGCCGGCGCGGTTCGAACCCACGACCAATCCACGAATACGCTAGGAGTAGACAGCTATACCGACTGAGCTATTTGGGCTGATGTGATTAATACTGTTATTCAGTCTCCAATGTTGGATCTCTGCCAGCTCAGCATAGCTGACCCCTCGACCCTCGAGACAGACTGCCCTGACCACCACCCGGGTCGGGGCGCATTCCATTCCGACAACGCCCCGCACTCCCGCACTCCCTTCCTCCCCCTCCCCAGGTCACGCACCTGCTAGACAGCCACAATAGGTACCAACCTACGGTGGGGAAACCACCTTTTGTGTGCCTATCGCGACCGTAGCGCCACGTGGTGGCAAGGGAAGATCATTATGAGACCGACTGTACATACGCTGTGGAGGTATAAAACGCGACTTCCGCGTTAATAGTCGGATAGTCCAAAGAAAATAATTGAAGGAACGGGAAGTCAAGAGACGAAAATTCAATGGGCCAAATTAACTAATTATCGTCATTGACGTTTTGCCATTTCGACTTTTTACCTTTTTACTCTTCATCTTTCGACTTTTATCGAAGCCGACTTTTTGGTATTTGACTTTTGACGTTTTTTTCCATCTCGACTATTCACTTTTTATCTTTCGACTTTTAGCGACGTTGACTTTTTACCATTTCTACTTTTCATCTTTTGACTTTTAGCGACGTTGACTTTTTACCATTTCAACTTTTTATCCTTCGACTTTTTGCCCTTTTGACTTTTGATCTTTTGAATTTTAGCGACGTCGACTTTTTACCCCTTGACTTTCCGTCCGTTTACTTTTTATCTTTTGGCTTTTTACCCTTTTGGTCTGTTGACTTTTTACCCTGTTGAGTTTTTGCCACTTTACTTTTTATCCGTTTGACTTTTGGTCCGTCGACTTTTTTCCATGTCGACTTTTTGACTGTTGACTTTTTACCCTGTTGACTTTTTGTCATTTGACTTTTTATCCGTTTGACTTTTGTTCCGTCGACTTTTTTCCATTTCGGCTTTTTGACAGTTTACTTTTTACCCTGTTGACTTTTCGTCAATTGACTTTTTATCTGTTTCACTTTTTTACCGTTGACTTTTTTCCACGTCGACTTTTTACCCGCCGACTTTTAGGACTTTTGGCTTTTTACTATCGACTAAATGTCCCTTTACTTAACATCCGTTTACTTTTTTCCATTAGACTTTTCGTCCGGCACCCGTTAAACGCCCCCTCCCCCTCTCCAGTCAATGGCGGGTTAAGGTACCCAGAAGGCATCAAAGGTAAAATTTGGCATCTTGTGGACTCTGCCCCAGCGCCTTTTTATCCCTTCGGGAACTAAGATCGCAGGAAATAAACACCTTCTGCACGTAAGGACATTTCATAGTGCGCGGTGATGCCACCGCGTACTTTCTGCAGTATTGGCGGAGGCAGAGCCAGTCATCTCTTTTATGTTAATGAAAACACCTCACGTATGGCATATTTCCGGTAAAATAAGCAATATAGGATAAAATAAACTTGTTTTTCCAAAGACAGCAGCAGTTACCTAGTTTTTCCCATAAAATTATATATTTTTCATGAATTTGCATGGCAAAAAATTAATACGCCACCACCAAATTCTCAACGCTAAACGCCGCAATGAACAAAAACCACACAAAACACAAAATCCAAACGAACAGTATGTAGTAATAAAGAGTCCCGTAAGAATTGAATTGAATAATCTTTTTGTGATCCAGTGTAGGACTTACAGATAATTCGAAGCCCTAAAATTGATGAAAAACGAGAAAAAAACGCATGGCATTACTTGCTCGGCATAGAGCGTCTTTAATTTTGTAACTCCTACAATCGTCATCCAGATGGCAAAGAGCGCAAGAATTATCACTTATGCCAAGGTGGTTTACATCAAGGCGATATGTTTACATAGCAATTACACACAATTTCACAACTGCAGGCTTACCTTCATGTAAAGGTAAGCTTAATTCAATGCATTTATATTGGTATGGGGGTGGCCGTTCGGAAGAAGTGTGCTGGGGCGGAACTGGCCCCCATCTTGGATTTTTCTCTTCACGGTCACGTGACCTTTTTCATGGTGAACGTGCTATAGTAAACAGTAAATAAACCCTCTTGCGGTAGCTTGCTTCTGAGTTCGTAACCGCTATTTTGTCTCAGCCGCGCAGATTACTGCACCATCGAATTTGATGCAGATTCTAAGATAAGAAAGTGATGGACAGTAATGCCGATCAAGTACTCGTTATCTGATACAAGTCTTGAAAAATGCCGAAGTCTTAACGCTGATAATTGCTGAAATAATGGACTAAATGAGCATTGAGGTCCATGGTATATGTTTTAAACGTGTTTAAAGCTCATACAAGTGCAAAAAGGTGCATTTTCTTTCAGGACGGAAACCCGTATAATCCATTTAAGGCTTCAAACATTTCGGTGCCCGTTCTTCTCTTCATATCTGCTTCTGCGTGACAGATGAAATTAAATGCAACTTTTGTGATTCATCAGACAAGTACAGTTAATGTACCGTACGCGAAACCCGAAAGTACATACGACAAGATTTGGCAGGTGAATGTTCAAATCCTATCATCGGCAAAAAGGTGTGGATGGCCCCCCGGTCAAAATATCTTACAGGAGGTCCTGGGGCTTACCACTACTAGAAGCATTGCTAATATCGAAACAACGACATGAAGGGCTACAAAATGGTTATCTCGAATTTTTGAACTTTTGGTGTTTGACTCCCCAAAAAATATATAAAAAATCCCGGGAAAATGCCACAAAACCAAAGTTGTCAAAGATATTAAAAAACAGAATATATGTTAGAGAACTGCATATGGGCAATTCTCAAACCAAATTTCAAAATAATATCACCATTTTTGACTGACTTATGGCTTCTAAAGCATGAGTATGCTGTGATGGCTCTCGGCCTCCGACAGTCGGCCGCCGCCTCGGCTGGCCGGTGATGACTCGGCCTCCGACAGCAAGACTGCACCGCCTCGGCCGGCCAGTGAGTGATGACTCTCGGCTTCCGACAGTAGGACTGCACCGCCCAAACCCTTACCTAAAACTAACAGTTTAAATCTTTCACCCTCTAACATAACGAATTGTCATATCCATTCCGCCCTTCACTAATGGTAGCGCTATCTATACATTATATTTCGTTTCAAGTATACGATAGGTTGTTTGCTACTGCGCCTACTTGATTTTCACAAATATACCGCCGCGCCGGTGGAATCCGGTCGAATCAGAATCAGTATTGAGTAACTCATGACATATGTTTTTTAATTGGGTTTTGGGGTTTTCAATTACCAGCTACGGCAAAATACACGTCACCACTGCATTTCTGAGGCAAAACATGTCCAGACAAATAATTTGTTTTATTTAGATTTACTCATTTCGAATTTTGACCTAAGGTGACCTGACCTTTACTTGAGCTTGACACTAACTTCACTTAAATGAGGTCAGGGGGTAAAATGACTATCACTATCGAATTATACGTGTAAAAAACATAAAACATGTGTCGCATGACTTTCGTAGATCTTTTGCGCATAGTGACCTTTTGTGACCTGACCTTAACCTTGACCTTTGCCAAAAATCTCACTTTAGCTCATGCAAGATGTGTATAATACCTTTGAGAGCACTCTGGGTGATCATGGTCGCAATCGAAGGCTTTGGATGGAAAGTATGGACCATACACTCAAATACCTCGATGTTGACCTTTGACCTGACCGTGACCTGACACGTGACCTCAATTTGAAAATGTCGAGTATGCTTTAGATGATTGATTTGACAACTTTCAAAAAGGTGAGACAATCCCTTTAACTCAATTTGTCAAAATATAACCAATTGAGCAATATAAATTGCTTAATAACTCTTAAATGTGCATTGTTCACGTTATAATGACTTTGTTTTAGCTCAAACATCATTTTTCAAATTTATCAGAAGTGTTCGAAAATCACTCTTCACTTTGGTCGCCCATAAGTGCGAGCGCAAAGCGCTCGCGAGTCCTCACTGAATACGATATGTTTCTCACATATAAGCGGCCGACACGACCCGACCCAGCCCGACCGTAACGCTTTTCAGAAGCTTATATCTTTGGAAACCCGCATTCGATTGACAAGCGGTCTTCGCCATCTGATATCCCCATTCAATAAATTATGTTATTGACATGTTTCGTCTCACGCGAGGGGTCATCATAGCACGTGGGACGTGCCGCGTCAGGGGTGTCAGAAAACATTATCCTGCTATAGCTGAGAAACGGCTAGACCGATTAAGCTGAAATTTGGTGTGTGGTTTGGGACAACACTACTGACAATGTTACGCAAGTCAAACTCTGGGTCACACTGCACGTGCGCACGTGTACACCCCTGTTCCGTAACTTAGAAACGGCTGGACCGATTAAACTGAAATTTGGTGTGTGGTTTGAGACCAATGTTCTTGCTATCGGGTTTCTACGGGCTCGCTCGTCCTTCGCCGATTAAGGCGTCTTACTGGTACCCTACGCAATACCAAGCGAAATACCCTTGGTATTTCGTAGAAACAATATATCTTTCGACGACCCCATTCATGCAGCTGTTCTTGCAGTTCTTGCAGCGTGCAGTTCTTCCGTAGCATTTGAATATAACAATGCAAAGATGTGTTATAACTTAACTATTTACTCACATTGGTCCACTTGAGCTCAACCACTATTTTTCACTTCATTTTAAGGCTAAGCGTACGAAATTACTCTTCATTTTGGTCGCCCTAAGTCGCCCTACAACAAACTTGGTATTTCGTAGATACGATCTAAGTTATTGTCACCATACAACATTAAACAAATTGAAACAAAAGCGCCAGATATGTCGCGCTTCCATATATCCATATAGGGGAGGGCAATACCGATCATAAAATCCGGAAAGAAGTATATGCAGGTACCTGTTTATTAAATTTCCCTAAATTTAATTTTCGAAATAGAAAAGGTTGTTATTTCACTTTTAAATTGACACTCGATCAATTTGATACTTTACTCGTGGCATAAGATAATGCAGACAAATAAATACAAAGGTCATTATTTCCCTTTAAATTGCATGCACATGCTGTGGTACGCGTGGTGGGGCGTCGCTCGTCGGAGGCCAGGGGTCTAAACGCCGGGAGAGAGGGTGAGAGAGTCCGGTGTATTTTCGAAGGCACGTGTTAAAATAGTGGGACGCAGGGCGTGGCACGGGGCCGAAAACGGGTGCGGCCGTCGGCGTAGGCTAACGTCCGGGTCACCTGAGCTGTACAGGAATAGAGGTACCTAGACGAAACGAAGCGGGGGTTTCCACCAAGAGTGCTATGTATCATTTACTGTACCACAATACATAGGCTGAAACTGTTCTCAAACACATTTGGAATGTGTTTTTTAGCGGAAAGAGCCTGGTAACAGAGCCTTGTTCCGACCTCCTACTGACGGGCTGCCCACGGCTGCCCAAACGGCAGCACACACCAACCTACGTCATCGCCGGCGATTACTACTTGAACACAAATGCTATTCACGATACATATATCTGGCGTACTTACTACGATAAATTTGCTCCTACAGCTAGGTAAGTAGCAGAGCTTATGGTACCTAATACCAACATAAACAGTAAACTAAAATTATCGCAGACTTAATCATATCCATCTTCGCTTCTTCAAGCTTTTCGCTTGAAGATCGTTGGTTGTCTATCGACGCTTCACGTTTGGAAATTGCCGCGTGCGCCAATTTGTGTTATCTGCTGCCCGGCTGACGCGATTTTCCGGCAGCAGCGACAGCAGGAGGCAGCAGAGGTATAACGTCATACACCGTACCCCTCCCCACATCCCATTCCCCCACTGGTCCACGCTGATTGGTCGATACGTTTTGACAGCAGTAGTCAGCAGCAGTCAGCCCGTCAGCAGGCGTCGTGAACAAAGCTCTGGTTACGACGTTCGTAGTGTAATAACCGAAGGTTGGTTGAACATTGGACAACACTATTCTTTAGAATTGTGATTCCATTGTGAAACAAACCTGAGCTAAGGAGAATATCTAGCTAGTCTGAACGTGCTCGACCAAAGCTGTATACGAAGCTCGCTCTTGCTGGCTCAGGTAATTTCTTCGGCTCGTGGTTTTGGTTCCGTTTCCTGCTGAAGCTCTGACACCAGCTGTTTGCCGGGCTGTTACCTACCGTTCCGTTATTACCAACTCACCCCCGCCCACGATGATGGCGTCATATTCTGTCCCGAGCTGATCTGCTGGTGTGGTAGTCGCTGCCACCGCACCACGTCCAGAGGTGTGAAGAGGTCGTAGTCCCGTGACATTAGACGTGGTCCACAGGCTAGCTGCCGATGGCACTCGACATGCTGGCAGACGCATATCTGACCGCCGGTACAGGACGACAAGAGACACGTGCTGAAGTCAGACACGGCCGGAAATCAGTCGGCGTTAACAAGCTACCAAGTCGTCAATTATTATGATGCGGTATTATACCTAATCACGAGCTAATACTGTCCGAAGGCGCTCTTTTTGGAAGCAGCGATTAGCAAGTACTTGCGAAAAGGACAAACATACTGGTCTGGTCTACGGATGCGCGCCAATACCATAACGAGGTGTAAACTTAATAAAAAATGTAAAATGGCATCCAAATTATGCGGATGTGGATGTGACATTGCATGCAATATGTTCCTGATCTATTATACAACATCATTCGTGCAACATCTCGTGTATTACATCATGATAAAGACGAACACGAAGAGGCGCATATCAGTCAGACAGATGAATACCGGTGGATATGGTGAACTGTACTTCAAGACGCGCGCTTTATCGAACGGTTACCTATGTTTACAACAACAGCGGACGCGTCAATAGTCTACACTAGCCACTGAGTACAGAATCACAGCTGAACGGATCACTTACCGACACACGTTGAGAGAGACTGGTGTGCTGACTCTGCCCGTCACTGCCGGCTGAGAGCCATATGACACGGCACCAGGGGCCGAGTCTCTGTTTACGCGACGCAGAGGCGCACTCAGGGAAGCCAGGGGTGGGTCCTCTGTCCTCTGAGTATGGTTAGTTACCATGGCTGAAGGGTTCAAGGTGAATGCTGCGCTATGATCGCCCTCTCACGGACTGATATAGGAACAGACGGAAGGAAGGTCGGTCTCTGCTATGGCGTCGAATGGTGCGATGGTTAACGAACAAAAGACGGCACTTGCACAGCCTATTTAATCTGTCATAACACCTGTATCTTAGCTGATCCACCACAGGGACCATAATCTGATGTTTATCGGTGCGCAAGAGGCTGAGATATAACATTACTATCATACATAAATGATTATGTCACAAAACATCCGTCTACCCCTGTGCGGAACGCTTGAGTTGCGTACACGCCTCTTCTGTGTATTGTATATGTGTAGAAGCGAGGTCAGCGATATCGATTCCCTTGGGTAGTATGCCCTGTGCCGTCCTCGATTTCAGATGCATTAACTAGCAAATGTATCGACTATGATTGTTTTCGTCAACTATTCGTCTGGAGTCAATGTAATACTTGCCCAAGATCGTGAGTTGTCGCTCCGACCTTGGCGGCATTGTTATGCCCCTGTTGCCGCCCGGACCGCATACCTCAGACGGAGTGAGACATTGCTGGGGTTCATAGCTGGTTCATAGCTGGTTAGCTGCAGCCCGGACCCTGTTTACCTCAGACGGAGTGAGACATAGCTGGGGTTCATAGTACGAACAACGTTCAGCATGCCAGACTGAGGTCGTAAATAATGCCGTGTTTAGAATGTTGTCTCTAGAGATGGATATTCCCGTCCAACATTACACCAGCTGAGTGCTGACATTTTTAGCTGCGCGGCATTTTTTTATATAACTTTCATTTGATCGTACATAGGTGAATCAAGTAGTTACGTTGTCATATTAAGGCGCATGCTTTAATTTTGGTGGTGAGCTTTGATGCTGGTATGTGGCAGTTTGGGACGTGTTGCACTTCTACATGTTGTAGGTCGCTGACGTAACTTAGTGATATTTCACGTCCGCATGTCGGTGCGACTCCCCTTCACTGGCTTCACTGGCGATAGGGCAAAAAATGGTTTAGAGGGGTCCAAATCCCCAAAAGTGTGACAAAATAAAAATGCATTGGGTTTCGTCTCTTTGTGCATTAGGAACTGATTTAAAACACATTTTCTCAATCAAATCTGGTTCGATTTTCTGTCAAATCGGTAAACGAATCGCTTCTCGGCCTATTTCGGACGTTTTGGTGGGTACGCCACGATGCCCTCCTCGTTGGATTCACCCCTGTTCCACGTGGTCAGCGTTCTCTTGATCACCTGCCGGTATGTCGTCAAAATAAAAATCAACCCGAAAATCTCAATATAAAAATTCGGGTCAACACCAAAAGCCTTCTTCGCTTCTAAAGACATGATGTTTTCTACGGGCTTGTAAAAATATATTTGTTAGTTGTTATAACTTATATATGACTAGGTTAAAAAAATACGCGGCAAATTTCGCATCAATACAAATATTCCCAACGTAACGTGCACCCTTTTGCAGCGCAACAAGCTTGTGAGTGATTTCTTGAACGGTGCGGGCTGGCTTCCTCAGCGAGAAAGGTAAGTTTACCAGGTAGGGTTGTAAAAACTGTGAATGGCAATCCCAAACCAAGACATGTCGTTGAGCTGTTAAAGAGAAGAATGTTAGAAGCTGTTAGACAGAAGACTTCTCGCGATATACGCATGCGATTATGAAACTCAGCATTACGTGTCATGCACGATCGATGCATGGTAGAAAATTTGTTGAATATCAAAGGAAACAATGGGAAATGCAACTCAATCTCAATCCACGTCATGGTTAAGTTTGTTTGTATCCACCCCAATACGAGTCTGCGTCGATCTGGTATAGGGTTCGACCAAGGAACCATTAAATGAAACAATAATTTTACATATTTTTATTTCAATCTAGCTGGAGCATGAAATATGAAATTTTACAATGTTGCAACATGATTTCAGTTACAGCATCCTATCACCGACACATGTTGACCATTTCTGATTTAACCTGCAGTCATCTAATCTCAAAGCATATACATTTTAGCAAATGTTGAAGTAACGATTCATTGAAGTGTAGGGGAATACAATGCGCATTTTGCATCGAAGTGGTTTGCTTTGGCACACATTTCAACAGTTACCAAAATGATCGCAATCGTTTTGATTAAAGAATTCTGAGCGCAAGCCGCAGTGTACTATTTCGTGCTACGCACTTTCGTTTGAAGTCAGGTGCTTTAAAATGGTTCAACTCAATTCAGACACAGCACAGAACAAAAAAAAATAAGAGGGGCTTTCTTGTCCTTTGTGTAAATTGCATCTTTGCTGAGGATTTGCTGAGGAGTGAGAGACCAGGCTTGCCGAAGCTAAACACGAGAGGACAGCCTCTCCAGTTCCTATTTTTTCCGCCTGGTACATGCACTTTCTACTTACCAGATTGTAGATTGAGTGTTACTTCAAATTGTTAAGATCAAGTGGGCGATGCTATGTTATTAAGTCCAATAAACCTTATCCGAATCTTCGTTTATGGGACCTTCAATGTTACGCATTTCGCAGGGCGGGAATTCAATCTGACTGGAGTGCTTGGTAACTGAACTACTGTAAACCGCTTGGGACCCTGCTTTCCGGCGATAACTTTTAAAGGCATAAACTGGCATGAACACATTTCTCGCAATGAACGTTTCAGACTATGCGCCAATTTTTCTTGTTAAGGTTTTTTTTAATGTCAAACGTAAATTTAGGAAACTTCCCATTCACTCGTAATGTTAAAGACCAGTAAGGCGCCGTAGTTGGCGATGAACGAGCTAGCGCGAAATAAATGTATGGTGACTTTCAATCCGATCGGGCAAGTAGTTCCTGAGATACAAAAAAAGGTGCGCACGTGCGCACGTGCAGAGGCACCCATGACTTGTGGGTAGGCAGCGGCGGAGGGGTCCCTAACCACACACCAAATTTGAACACAATCGGCTCAGCCATTCCTGAGATATAGAATAGGAGTGACCACGTGCGCATGTGCTGAGTCCCTCCACCCCTGACTTGTGGAAAGGCAACGGCTGAGAGGTCCCTAACCACACCAAATTAGAACGCAATCGGTTCAGCCGTTCCTGATATATAAAATAGGGGTGTGCACGTGCGCACGTGCAAAGGCACCCCACCCCTGACTTGTGGAAAATTGGCGGCTGAGGGGTCCCTAACCAAATTTGCACACAATCGGCTCAGCCGTTGCAGAGTTGTTGCGAGAAAACTCTTTTCAACACCCCTCACGCGGCACGCGCCACGCGCAGTGGTAGTCACCCACATGAGTCTGCACCGGTCTTAAACAGGGTAAGTTGGATGGGGCTGCTCAGCAAAGAAGTCAGCTTGTCAATCGGACGTGTGGTTGCAGAGATATGAGCTTCTCAAAAGCGTCGCCACGGGTCGGGTCGGGTCGGGCCGGGCGGGCCGGGCTGCTCATATTCAGATGTTCCCCATATACCACGGAAAGACGAGCCTTCGCACTCGCTCGTAATAATTCGAACTCCGATAGAGGCTAACGCCCGGTCGCTCTGTAGTCCCGCCCTCGACTCCGCCCACCACTCGCAACTGACCGGTCACAGGTCGGACAGCGCCGGTTCAAGGTCAGCCAGGGTGGAGCTAAGCTCTGACGTCAGAGCATAGCTCTGCCCTTTCACGATACCCTCTACCCACATATTTAATTCCCTGCGCGAGTTTTAACATTACGAGTGAATGGAAAGCAGGGAATATTTTAAGGATTTTCCACTGCGTCCCAAAATGAGAAAAGGGCACACCCTGTTGTCGGAAAGGGCACCCTAGGTAGGCTGGAAAGGACACTGTGCGAACAGGTGCAGAACAGCAGACAAGTTGTTTGGGTGTCAAAACAAACAAGTTCCGTTAAAATACTAAGCAGAGGTCATCGGAATTCGCTTTCTTGTACATTACTATCGGACTCATGTTAAACAAGCTTTCCTATGAAAAATACTTCGATTTCTTATTTAAATAAAAAATATCAGGATTTTCTTTTTTCGATCGTCCCATGGAATCCATCTTCAGAATCTTATTTCGATAGACGGCTTCTACAGATGGTAATGATCCTCTAAAAGCCGCTAGAATAGGCATTAACCAGTGCAGGAAAGGGGCGATGCCACCCCTCGTGTTTCGTAAATAACTAGCATTTCGTTTGATGTTGCTCTTATTGGTAGAAGGTCATCCTACATAACTCCAAATGATATAGAGGATCACAAGCGGTTCCCGCTTGCTTCGCTGTCCGAAGATGCGACGTCGTTGGCGTAGGTTGTGCCGTTTCTGGTGATGAAATGTGTTCTTTAGAAGAAAATTTCATGAAATAAAGTCAAAAGTTAAGTAACTTATTTAGAGTTACACTGAATCGTTCGAAAATCGCATTTATCAACATGTGATCCGTCAAACCGACGGAATGCGTTTCAAGCGCAGTAACTATTCTTCGAGAATAGTTACTTCGGAACCAATATTCGGTGGCTATTGTAAGCTTAACCCGAATTACGCCGACCAAAATAGGTATTACAGCGTTTTATTAAAACTTTATTTATAACTTCCTTGTTTGTAAATACTCGTAAATTTTGGGTAGATATTGCCGTCAGAAATGACTGCGCTTCACAGCTGTGCTGTATAACTTATATCGTTCAACACCCTCAGGTTATGGCGGTATGGGGCTGCAATCAGGAAAAATGGGGAAAAAATGAACAATTTTACATCCCAAGTCGATTTAAATGCATTAATACTGATCGGTAAATTTAGTTTTACGTGCATTATCAAGCCCGTACATTTGTCTACACAATTACATATGTTTCATCGATTTACATGCGATAGGTTCCGAGTTCTGACTTTAATCGTGAATAACGTTGTACAACCATGATATTTAATTTAGTTCGCTATTTACTTTGTACGTGCCACGCGCTGATCGCCGGCCCACATTGCATACGCCAGCCGGTTCATTTCTCTTCACGCCTGTGTTTATCCCGTGCCGATCAGACTATAAATTACCGAGATATCGACCCGGGATTGCATCCTTGTTTTCAGTTGTTTTTTCTTCTCGTATTTAACTCTCACATTTCGCACGGGTTTGTCTGCATGTTAAACCAATGGAAAAATGTGGCCTTCTGGCGCTTGCTGTGACCGACACAGACATCGGAGCGACTTTTGTTTTGCAGTAGATCGTCACAAAGCTTGAAACTGTTGTGTGTGCAAATGTCGCCGTCATCGGTACTGCCGTCTGTGTCATGCGTGTGGCTAAAAAAAATGAGGACACATACCTACACGCATACACAGACGTCCTCTAATTCACTAAATTTGTAGCGTACGTAAGTGTGTATGTGTGTTTGTGTGTGTCCTCATTTATTTAAGGAAACACACAAGGGTCTTATGCTAGTCTGAGAAGGCCTTTGCCAGACCTTGGAGGGTCCAATGCTGGTCTGAGAGGGCCTTCAGGGCACCAGAAAGAACGAACCTCAGGGTACCGGAAGGGCACAGGACAGCGGGCAGCGCACAAGACAGGACAGGACAGGCCAGGACGCAGGACACCGGGCAGGGCACCGGGCAGGGCACCGGGCAGGGCACCGGGCAGGGCACCGGGCAGGGCACCGGGCAGAGCACCGGGCAGAGCACCGGGCAGGGCACAGGGCAGGGCACAGGGCAGGGCACCGGGCAGGGCACCGGGCAGGGCACCGGGCAGGGCACCGGGCAGGGCACCGGGCAGGGCACCGGGCAGGGCACCGGGCAGGGCACCGGGCAGGTCACCGGGCAGGGCACCGGGCAGGGCACAGGGCAGGGCACAGGGCAGGGCACAGGGCAGGGCACAGGGCAGAGCACAGGGCAGAGCACAGGGCAGGGCACAGGGCAGGGCACAGGACAGCGGGCAGCGCACAAGACAGGACAGGACAGGACAGGCCAGGACGCAGGGCACCGGGCAGGGCACCGGGCAGGGCACCGGGCAGGGCACCGGGCAGGGCACCGGGCAGGGCACCGGGCAAGGCACAGGGCAGGGCACAGGGCAGGGCACAGGGCAGGGCACAGGGCAGGGCACAGGGCAGGGCACAGGGCAGGGCACAGGGCAGGGCACAGGGCAGGACACAGGGCAGGGCACAGGGCAGGGCACAGGGCAGGGCACAGGGCAGGGCACAGGGCAGGGCACAGGGCAGGACCCAGGACAAGACGATTCCGGGACAGCATAGCGGCAAAACACTGGTACTTCAGTTTGTCAAACTATGCTCGTTGCTTTTAGTTATCAGGGGCACATTTCACCTCTGGGACACAGTGGTCCAAAATCGGAAGGGGCTGCGTCCCGGCGGATGGGGGCTGCTTCCCGAAATGGGACGCAGTCAATACGTTAAAATATGCCCTGATAGAAAGTGTCCGTCTTAATAACACAAATTTGCGCAAGGTCTGAAACGTTAATTGCGAAAAATGTATCCATGTCAGTTAATGCCTTCAAAAGTTATCGCCGAAAATTAGGGTCCCAGCAGTCTGCCTTTCCCAGTGGTGTAAGGACAATAGTCGGCATTTTATTCAATGTTCGACATGAAATCCTTGATGAAAAGGTTGATAGGAATCTAAAGTTTTTGCCTGTTTCGACATTGCTTATCCTGATGTTTTGTTTTACATGACAAACAATTATCTAATATTCTTATTTATCTAAATTATTTAAAAGAAGAAAATTAGCTAGCTATGCATATTATTATTGATAGTTCATTCATATAGTTTGCATCTATTGAACTATCTATTTGTCTATCTATCTATTTGTTCAAAACCAAGTTGAAAACCATCCCCATATCCAGAAGTGTTGGCCGTGAGTGATCAACAATTTGTTGACATTAATTTATGTATCACTTTTTTAGTTTGTCTGAGAAAAACACACGGAATAAAGACAGAGGACAGTGTTGTCTTGAATAAATGGAATCAGAACAATGTCTCCAACTGAGCAGGACAGCTTGGACAGTACGCCAAAGTCACTTTGGCTGACACCGATCTGCCAACAATCCGGGCGTCCCCTCCTGTCCACGGTGACACGAGAGGACCGGTGACATGAGGCGACAGCAGACGCAGCTATGTCCCGGCGCCCTCACCAGCCCCCCGCGGTCCCCGGGGACACACACAGCCTCCTCCCCAGCCCCGGAGACGCCGCACGATAATGAGCAATGACGCAGACTCTAATGAATTCAAATGTTTATTTTTCTAGCGGAAATTGGGTTTGGCGAGATTGATGAGCGCTGGCCGTCATGGGTCTCTCTCAGCAGCGCTTGGCCGTGCCAATGAGGCCTCCTCCCGCGCCCCGTCCCCCGGTCGGGGCTGGCCGCCTTTCGAGACGGAGCGACACTCGAGTCGGCAGGCGCCGCCGGTGGCCGCGGACGCCGCCGCGCAGGTGGCCGTCTCAGGACCCGCCGGTGGCCATCTCAGGACCCGCCGGTGGCCATCTCAGGACCCCCCGGTGGCCATCTCAGGACCCGCCGGTGGCTATCTCAGGACCCGCCGGTGGCCGCGTCAGGACCCCCCGGTGACCATCTCAGGACCCGCCAATGGCCATCTCAGGACCCCCGGGGGCCACGTCAGGACCCGCCGGTGGCCATCTCAGGACCCCCGGGGGCCACGTCAGGACCCGCCGGTGGCCATCTCAGGGCCCGCCGGTGGCCATTCTCAGGACCCGCCGGTGGCCGTCTCAGGACCCGCCAGTGGCCGCGTCAGGACCCGCCGGTGGCCATTCTCAGGACCCGCCGGTGGCCGCCCATGTGGCCCGACAGTGTTGGAATCGTCCGGGGCGGGTCTCGTATTGTCATAAAGATTGGCCTCACTGACATATGAACAGTTTATAAGTCCACTTGGAAGGGATAGATCTCAACTTTAAAGGTTTGAAACAAAATGCACAATGTTGCAAAACAATAAATGAAGTGAACTTCACTGGAAGAAGGTTTCAACATCTCTGAAGGCTGACAAACAGCTGTGCATGTCAATGTTAAGTTCCATTTTAGATAGCCACGACCGCCCGCCCTCTCCGTCCATAATCGGGTGGTACATGCATCAGACGTTATGTGTAGAATATAATATAATAGTTACCAGGCGTAGAATAGTTACCAGGCGCGAGGCGTTTTGTTTAGCCTTGAAGTACGTGTGAAATTAACCCATGTCCGCAAAGGTTGAGCTAATCTCAACAGTCATTGACGATCGGAATTGGCTTTTGTCACAACTCAACATCCTGTGTGGCCCACAATCATAAACCGGATGATCATTCCTCATCCACACCTTTCCTATGCATCTTCCATGTTTATCTCCTTGAGATACATCCGGCCTGTGCTTCATTCGGGCATACTAGAGAAAAGAACTGGCGCTGCCGTTTCAAGCTGATGATAAGATGATCCAGGAAGAGCGGTAGTAAACAGTTAATGTGACTGAGATGGGTCCGTCTGCAAATCCATCCGTCATCACAGAGGCGGCGGGCTGCTCTTCTCAGCATCGCATAATCAAATCAGGAGCCGAGAGGGTTCTGACACAGTGCAGATGCAGGTGCTGGCCCCGACTCGCTAACCATATCATTGTCAGGAGCTGACAACTGTGCAGACAGCTCGAGGTGGATAATTTGAGCTTTGATTTAACTGCATTGCATGAGATCGCATACATGTGCTAATGTTAGGGTGTTACACATTATGACTCGATATATATATATATATATATATATATATATATATATATATATATATATATATATATATATATATATATATATATATATAACCGCTTCATCCGCTTCATACAGGAAACAATACCCACAACTTTTTCCAATTTCAGTCTTCCAGCTGATAAAATTGACAAATTACTAGTTAACTGAAATTGATATAGGTAAACACTGACTGGTCATATCTTTCGGTTTTAAAAATACTTTACGGCTTCGAAAGTTTTACGGCTTCGAACACAACCTCGAAGCCGTAAAAAACTGTTTAGTTATCACCATTGGTGGCCAATCAAATTCTGAAGAAGACAAAAAAACATGTTGCCCATGCATTATCCTCGCCTGCCAGCCGGAGTCGGCAAAATTTAACTACTCTAACTCCGGCTAAAATTACCGACTCCAATAGACGCAGATTCCGACTCTGAGCCTGCCAGACTGCTTCCGCCCGACCAATGGCTCTCTCAGACCGGCTAAGGGCTCTCCACAATGACCGAAAGCGCTCTCAGACTGGCACTGGGCCCTCTCAGGTCTGACAATGACCCTCTTAGATAAGCGTAAGGCCATCTCAGACCGGACGATGGTCCCCTCTGGTCGACCGATGATCCTCTCAAAGAAGCAGAGGGTCCTCTTTTCCGACTTAGTGCTCTCTTAGGCCGGAAAAGCGCCCTTCCCCCTAAACGATTGAGGATTATCTCAAACTGGCAAACGGCCCTCTCAGACGGTCATTTCAGAACGACAAGGAGCATACGGCTCTAAGGCTTGCACAATACCGTCTCAAACCAGCTGAGGGCCGTCTCAGACCGCCGGGCTCTTTCCGGCCTAGACAATGACCCTCTCAGGCCAGCCTGGGATCAGCTCAGACCTGGCAAGAGCCACTCTAGCCAACTGAGGCCCCCTCAGACCGACCAGAGCCCATCAGGCCGACCAGAGCCCATCAGGCCGACTAAGGGCCCCTCAGACCGAATAAGGGCCCCTCAAGCCGACTGAGGGCCTCCTCAAGCTGACCGAGGGTTCTCAGACCGAACGAGAGCCATTCAGGCCGACCAAGGGTCCCTCAGGCCCACTGAGGGCCCCTCACGCCGACCCAGGTCCCCTCAGACATACTGAGGGCTATTCAGGTTAACAGACGGGCTCTCAGACAGTCTACAGACCCCTTCAGGCCAGATGATTGGCCCTGAGGCCGAACCGAGGACCCTTTCAGGCTGACTGAGGTCCCCTCAGGCCGACCGAGGCCCCCTCAGGCCGACCGACGCCCCTCAGGTCGACCAAAGGCTCCCATCTAGCCGGACGAGGTACCCTCAAGCCGATAGGGGGACCCTGAGGTCGTTCGAGGGGCCACATGTCGACTCGACCGAAGGCCCCCTTAGGCCGACCAGGCCGACCGAGGTACCCCTCAGGCCGGCAGGGGAACCCTCAAGCCGAACAAGGACCTCTCATGTCGACTAAGGGCTCCTCACGTCAACCGAGGACCCCTCAACTCGACCGAGGGCTCCCTCAGACCGACCGAGTTATCCTACAGACCGACCAAGGCCCCCTCAGACTGAGGCAGCTTCAGACCGACTGAGACCCCTCAGGCCAAAGAGGTCCCTTAGGCCGGCAAAGAGCCCCTCAGACCGAACAAAAACTCCCCAGGCCAACCGGGGTCACTTAGGCCGACCAAGGGCCCCTCGGGCCGAACAAGGGCCCTCGAGCCGGCCGAGGTCCCTCAAGCCGATCGAGGGCCCCTGAAGTCGACCGAGACCCCCCCCCCCCCCCCCCTCAGTCGACGGAGGTCCCCTCAGGCCAGCAGGGGAATCCCTAGGCCGAACAATAGCTCCTCACGCCGGTGGGGGTCCCCTCAGACCGACTAAGGACGACGGAGTGCAAGACGACGGAGTGCCCCGCAGACCGACAGATCGCATCAGGCCGACATATCGACCGCAGGCCCCTCAGGCCGATCGATTTCCACTCCAGCCTGAACGAGGCTGGAGGCTGACCGAGAGCTCCTCAGGTCAACCAAGGGCCCCTCAAGCTGACCTCGGTAAACCTCCTGGAGGGTGCCATGACCCCCTAAGCCCCCCTAGCCAAGATAGCCTGATGCCCCTTGATGGCTCGATCGCCTCGATGTTCCTCCATATCAAACGTATTCTTTTAGCACGAATATAGGATATTTAGGATATTGAAATACCAGGCAGCCAAAGAGGCTGCATTAATTATCGGTCTTATTCCGTGCAAACAATAAATTTACAACAAATTCCAGTTACCACCGACTTAGAATAGAGCGTCCCGATGACTAATTGTTCATGCTCTCCCTCCGCGATTCGCTAATCCGAACGCTTGAGCATTGGATCTACGGACTTGTTACTGAGAAGACAATCCTTGCTACCAACCTATCCATCATATCATAATCTTCGACTTTGTATAACTATAAAGCAATCGCAGATGGAATCGCAATACTCCTATACTCCAAGATGGAATACTCCTAAAAAGGAATCACATCTTGATGTGATGAAATACGCAAAGGTGAAAACAAAACAAAAATACGACTAGACCTTAAGATTTTCGAGAGGCACACATTTTGGAAAACATTGGGTGGGCCTGGAACATCATTGGGGGGGGGGGGCTCAGATCAGCATGGGGGTGTCCTCCCAAAGAGATATAAAGTTCCGCCCCTGACAGCCGGGTACAGCTGGACACAGAGTAGAGCGCAGCTGGGCACAGCAGGACATACTAGGGCGCAGCTGGGCACAGCAGGGCATACTAGGCCACAGCTGGGCACAGCAGGGCATACTAGGGCACAGCTGGGCACAGCAGGGCATACTAGGCCACAGCTGGGCACAGCAGGGCATACTAGGCCACAGCTGGGCACAGCAGGGCATACTGGGCCACAGCTGGGTACAGCAGGGCATACTAGGCCACAGCTGGGCACAGTAGGGCATACTAGGCCACAGCTGGGCACAGCAGGGCATACTAGGCCACAGCTGGGCACAGCAGGGCATACTAGGGCACAGCTGGGCACAGCAGGGCATACTAGGCCACAGCTGGGCACAGTAGGGCATACTAGGCCACAGCTGGGCACAGCAGGGCATACTAGGCCACAGCTGGGCACAGCAGAGCATACCAGTCCACAGCTGGGCACATCAGGGCATACTAGGCCACAGCTGGGCACAGCAGGGCATACTAGGCCACAGCTGGGTACAGCAGGGCATACTAGGGCACAGCTGAGCACAGCAGGGCATACTAGGCCACAGCTGGGCACAGCAGGGCATACTAGGGCACAGCTGAGCACAGCAGGGCATACTAGGCCACAGCTGGGCACAGCAGAGCATACTAGGCCACAGCTGGGCACAGCAGGGCATACTAGGCCACAGCTGGGCACAGTAGGGCATACTAGGGCACAGCTGAGCACAGCAGGGCATACCAATCCACAGCTGGACACATCAGGGCATACTAGGCCACAGCTGGGTACAGCAGGGCATACCAGGGCACAGCTGGGCACAGCAGGGCATACTAGGGCACAGCAGGGCACAGCAGGGCACAACAGGGCACAGCAGGGCACATCAGGGCACAGCGGAGCACAGCTGGGCACAGCAGGGCATACCAGGGCACAGCTGGGCACAGCAGGGCATACCAGGGCACAGCTGGGCACAGCAGGGCATACCAGGGCACAGCTGGGCACAGCAGGGCATACTAGGCCACAGCTAGGGCACAGCAGGGCACAGTTGGATATTCCTTGTCACAGTTGGGCACAGCTGGGGCGCAGCTGGGCACAGCAGGGCATACTAGGTCACAGCTGGGCACAGCAGGGCATACTAGGGCACAGCTGGGTACAGCAGGGCATACCAGGGCACAGCTGGGTACATCAGGGCATACTAGGCCACAGCTGAAGCACAGCAGGGCATACTAGGCCACAGCCAGAGCACAGCTGGGCACAGCAGGGCATACCAGGGCACAGTAGGGCACATCAGGGCACATCAGAGCACAGCAGGGCACAGCAGGGCACAGCAGGGCACAGCAGGGCACAGCAGGGCACAGCAGGGCACAGCAGGGCACAGCAGGGCACAGCAGGGCACAGCAGGGCACAGCAGGGCACAGCAGGGCACAGCAGGGCACAACAGGGCACAGCAGGGCACATCAGAGCACAGCGGAGCACAGCTGGGCACAGCAGGGCATACCAGGGCACAGCTGGGCACAGCGGGGCATACCAGGGCACAGCTGGGCACAGCAGGGCATACTAGGCCACAGCTAGGGCACAGCAGGGCACAGTTGGATATTCCTTGTCACAGTTGGGCACAGCTGGGCACATCAGGGCATACCAGGCCACAGGTGGGCACAGCAGGGCATACTAGGCCACAGCTGGGCACAGCTGGGCACAGCTGGGCACAGCAGGGCACAGCTAGGGCACAGCTGGGCACAGCAGGGCACAGTTGGATATTCCTTGTCACAGTTGGGCACAATTGGAAATGGCTGGACACGGTGATTACTGGAAGGAACGTAGCGCTGCGTCTGCAATCTTTGTTGAGAGCAGGTCAGGCTAGCAGGAGTCTTGTGTTTCTTCGAATGTTTTGGACCCAGTATGTATAAATTGGAAAGTACTGAAGGATAAGGGTAGAAACAATATTCGGCTCGATATTTTATAAATGTTTGCTCTGTTGTGCCTCATATCACTTGCAATAATAAATGATGCTAAGTTTCCCTAGTCGTCCACTGAGTGAAGTCTCCTCCAGCGATGGGAAAATGTTGCCTGCACTTACAGTTCAGACCCAGGGTTTGAAATTGGTCTCAGCATGGTAAAGAGCGTTGACTGACAATACCTTTAGATTGGGTCCAAATTGAAATGCATAGTTGGGTGCACATATATGAGAGATCTCGTATCATCAACTGGTCTGGTCTTCAACCTTGCATCATATTTCTTAACATTCATAGATCAGGATACTCGTGGAGGAATGTCCGAATAGCTGAAACAACAAGACCATTATTTCTGTCCAGCATTCGGTGCATCACCGAAGGGTAGATCTTATAAACCGAGGTTTATCAGCCCGATGACCTAATTTCCCATGTGCACAATTCCACCTACTGTTAAGCATTCGTATTTCGTATGGCTTCATTAGGTGAACGGTTCCACACATTATTTCAAAGTCGAGAAAAGTACACCAACCCAGCGCAACAGTAACTAATTGAATTAATTAAATATGAATCCAGTTAATTGCAAATTTGACCATTGCAAATCATGAGCTCGAGGCCTTTCGCTGGGTGCAATGATCGTCTGTGCTGCACATGATATAAAGAGCGAGTAGTCACCCACGCAAACACTCCTGATACAAACAAATAACTGATAAAGTCATTCCGGTCTTGTGCGCACAAATGCGGGACGACGTTCTGCAAAAAAAGAGAAAAAACCTACATCTATTTATAGGTCACGTTTAAATCCCTACAGTTTAGGGGTCAGCCTGCTTTTGACTTCATCAGAGTAATATATAAGCTGAAGATCACAGGATAGTTTCTTAAGCGCTTTTGATATTGCTGCCTAAGTGCCCAGTGCATGGGGGCTTGTTCACACAGGTGTTAGCCGGAGCGTATGGGCTGCGTTACACAATGTATGACGACCCATCTGCCGTCGCCGGCACCGTTGTTCGTGATCACTTATCATCCCGCGACTTGTGGCGCGACGCGCGAGACAGCTCGGCCACGAGTCATTCAATTTCAGATTGATTTGGACTGCCGACTGTGACACCAAGAGAGGCGACGAGTGACAAACTCGACTCTAAACTCGGCTGTGACCGGTAGTAATGTCTGACTTTTGGCAGCGGGCCAGAATCTGTGAGAAGCCAGTGAGGGCACGGATGACAGAACTTCAGTCGCCACCGCTCTACCCATCACATGTTGGGGAGAGACGACGACCATTATAACAGAGAAGTCTCCTGCGTCGGACAGTCACCCTGTGTCCTCACCGACAGGGGACAGCGGCGGTCGCCGGCTCCCCCTCCCCCTGTCCCGTTATCTGCTGTTTGGACCCCAGTTATGAGTTTGTTGCTCCGACGGCGATGAGTGACGTGTTCTGCAGCCCCGCCCACCGGCCGGCGAACCGCGACCGCTGATTGGCTGCTGTCGGCAGCCGAGGGGACGCGTCCATTGGCGGCCGCGCGCGCAGCCCCGCCCCCTTCTCTCGAGCGTGACGACGGAGGACGCCTTTCAGTGAGCGGTCGGCGTGTGTCGAGAGGCATTAACGGCCGCTGCCGACGTGTGAACATTTCATGAGCCCCCGCGCGTCCGCGGCGATGACGGGTGCGTTTTATTAGCGGCGGCGCTCTCAGGTGGATGATTCAATCGGGTGTGTTGTGTGCGGACATCGCGCGTCCGAGCTCGGTGGGACAGTGAGTGACGGACGGACGGGTGACGGTCGGGTGACGGTCGGGTGAGGTGGTGTGAGAACGGGATGACTGCAGCTGGCCGAGACTGCCCGGCGCCGTGACCTGCTGATCTGAGAGAGAAGAAGAGAGCCGGAGTCATGACCTCCACACCCCCGGGAGGTGCGTTCTCGACCGCGGGTTTAACGCATTGTGGACCTGAACTGACCCCGACCTCGGCACCGGCGCCCGGCTCGGTCACTCAGGGTCAGCAGGACTGTTGCTATACAGACTGGGCCGGATGTAACTCGACGCTGCGCAATATTGAAGGTGAGTGTCTCTACGGCCATCTGCTAATGGTGACGTCATTGAGGGTCGTAGGACCATGCAAGGTTTAGCAACGTTGATATCCTACTGATGCTGCAAAGTATAATGCAAATAATCAAATTGGTAGGCATATATTCTTGACATTTTTATAATCTCGAAAAGTACGTAAAATACCTCCATAACCAGGTAAAGAAAGTGTTCCATATCGGGGCCAAAATGCAGAGATCAAGTGGTTATTTCGCTTGATCAACTGCATAGCATAGAATGATTACTCAAATTCATTACTCAAAATTAAAGGGAATATTTCACCTTTGTATTGATTTTGAACTGAGATAGCCATTATCTTTGGCCGTTATTAAAATGTCGAAAATACTAAGGTCATTTTCCCAAAAACTTAGCCGTTTTTAAGCAATTTAATTTATAGTTTGCAAAATGGGGTCTAGGCTAGTGCCGGCGCTGATTGGCTGGCAGCCACTTTGTCCGCCAATCCCACTTTGTCAGCCAATCAGCGTCGGTCTAAGCTCAATAATGACGTCATCATCCCAAATTTAAAAACTTAATTTGTATAATGTTAAGTGACTTTTCGAGAGAAAAAATTATGACCATCGTTTTCGGCAGCACTTACTTCATATTTTCGACTACAACCAGCAGCATATATTTGATAACTTTCAAAAAGGTGAAACATTCCCTTTAAATAACATGACTAGAGAAACAAAAGCAAAGAGACGCCACTGAATCAATCACCCGTTACAATGGATTCAACTCATTCACGCAACCACACTTGAACTCAGTGTCCTTGTGCACCGAAAAACCTGGCGAACCAGCCGGCGGCAGACGCGGGCTTTGAAGTTAGCACAACACTATTATCCAAGACAAATGGCAAGCGAGAGTGGATCGCAAATCGCCGTTTCAAAGCGACGCGAGATGGACAGTTGAGATATGTCTGTTTGTTTGTAAGGCCTTTTTGCTTCGGAGCGTCATCTGGACATTTCCGGTGAGGCTAGACGGCCCGACGGGCGACAAAAAGTGTCACAACACAGAGCGGAAACCTGGGGACCGACGGACCGGGGCAGCGGCCGAGGCGGAAGACACGCTCGGTCACACAGACACTGCCGGGCAGGCACTCACACCCACCGCCGCACCGCCGCGCCGGAGGCTCCCGCTGCCCGCGGGGCACGGGTTACACGGCCCGGGACTCGCGCATTGGACCGCTCGCAGTTCTTGTTACGATGTGACATACGAACACAACTCGGTAGTCGTCGCACATTATACGGTGTTCGAGGTGCGCGACTGCATCAGGGAGTGGTAGCGTGGTAAAAGCGAGATTCGCACCGGTTCCACCAATCCCGACAGACAAACATGGTCAAGGAGTGGTTTTATTCGGTCTTTAACGCCTGCAGTAATGTTAGGCGAAGAATAATGTGAAACATGGAGCAACATTGCGCGCGCACCCATGCTTATACAAACTGATAAAACGTACCTGTCTGAGACTTATATGAATGCAAACCTCACTGTTTTACGATCATGGTGATATATTACTTCCAAATGCAAAAATATACCTTTTTTCATTTTAAGGTGTTGTGAAATCAACATTCATTGTGAAAAATCGTCCTCTTCGTGTGAAAACGGCGCGTTGCAGCGTTTTGTAGGTCTTGACATTGCGGGCCTATAACATTGATTGAATTAATTGTTTCAGGACAATTTTTGCACAGATAAAAACCATCCATTGTGTTTTTGTAGCAATATGAATTTAAAATCCACGAGCTTTGTTATAATTTTGGTCTTCCTACGGCTGATTAAAAAATAGCATTCATTATGGAAAACCCTGTAGTGCAGTAAAGCCGAAACCGTACAGAAAGTGTGCACCAGCGTTCACGGCATCTAATGTTACGCGTGAAGCCAGGTTTCATTTGCGCATTTGTTTCGCGAGCACCAATGTTACGAGTTCTATTGCTACGCGATCACCGATTTGTTTCGCGAGCGCCAGTCGTAGCAGAGGATAAAACATTGGGAAAGTTTCGTTCGGCGCGGCCGGTAGAGTATGCGGCGCCTTTTACAGACGAACACACAGGTACTGCATGCGCAAAATACCCGTGTCGGCCCGGCCCGTGTCGCGATTTGCAAGCACGTTGGCAAATACAGGCGGTCAATGATTATCAGATAAATCGTCTCATCACGTGCCCATTATTATTGACTTGTTGAGCAAGACAGTCAATGGAAATTATTTTAATTAGCTTTTTTAGACGAAGTTGTTGATGACGATGATGTCTTTGACAGAAAATCCCGATCGTCTTATAGACGAACACAATAAAGAATTGACGGCAAGCGAATCCGGGCAATACTGCATTTGCCATCACAGGCAAATACGGTATAGCAGACTACGAGATGCTAATCAAGGGCGGATCCAGAATGGCAAAAAGTTGGTTTGGGAGGCTAAATCCTAAAATCTCTTACACAGGTCTAAAAATCCGTCGATTTCGCCTATTCATACATTGAAAGCTGATATAAAACAAGCATTCCTTTGTAAACTTTTTAACATTTCTGTTATATTAGAAACGTTGTCAATTTTCGACCGATTTCAGGCATTTTGAGGCATGACCCCCTTGTCCCCCCTATGTGCCCGCCAGTGTTACTCACCATAACAGCTGAACAAACCCAAATATTCCTCCTACCCAATAAACAATATACAGGGCTTTCAAAGCATACCAATGCCACACAATGTCGTTAACTATACCAATGTGTAGCTAATCGTCAACATCTTCCATCGAGAGATGGAAGAACCTGATACGTGATCATACGCTCACTTATATATAGTGATATAGGTCATGAATGAACCGTATTAATCAACCAGTTAGCACATGTCGTTGATTCGTGTGACACGTCCAACATATTTCCGACCGAAAACACGGAGATTGTCCATCATGTCGGGCGGGGGGCCGCGACGGGCCGTAAGTCGCGCTGCGCCCCAGCCACGCGATACTGCGACTTCTGCGGAAATCCCGTGTGAGAGCTGCATTGCTTAGCTTAGATGAGCTTTGTGAGGAAAGTTTGTTCATCGTAGCATAGTGGATTAGAGTCGCTTCGGTTTAATTTTATTTGAATGTGATTGGAATTTGGAAGCTTTAGCTGATGATGAAAACGGCGGCAGCCTTGTCAACTGAATGATGAGTTAAGAATATTAATGATACAAATGTAAAACGAGTGAATGGAAGACCTTATTTGTATCTAAGAATTCATGTTTTAAAACTTATTTTAAGCTAAAAACATATTTTGCCCATTGACTAAGCAATAAACGCGAAACGTCGGGTAATTATTCGTTTTTTTTAAAGCTTAAAATAAGTTTCAAAACATGAATTCCTAGATTAAAATAAGCCCCTCCATTCACTCGTTTTACATGGATGATGAGTGTAGTGTAACGAATACATTGGTTTCCATAGTTCAATAAATGCACTGGAATATTATGAGTGTAGAAATCATAGTCCTCAGAATTAACTATCACAATAACCTTGCTTCCAGATGTGTGTAAAATGATATGATTGGACTAGTTCAATAAAATACTATATGTTTTCCTTCGCAAATGTAATGTAGACGACAGGAAGACAAGCAAGCTATTCCAAAACATATCAACACTTTTGTCTCACAATTTAAGTTTGTATTCATTGCACGTAGAAATATGCTGACTATGAGCTATGTCAGAGAAGATCGTGCAGAAAAGCTGGTTTTTGGTTGTTGAAAATGCGTTATAGGGCGTTATCAAAATATGAGTCTGCCGAGCTAAAAGTCTGACTAAATTTAAGAATAGTACTGTGCAGTTGCTTCATTTTAAAGCAGAAGGAAAATTGAGACAGAAGCGATTTTATTCGTTGCAGTTGCGGTTGTGATGTTGACATTACAGACATGCAGGCCACCTGCATTGCAGCACCAGATGGTCACATACCAATCGCTAAATCGAGCTATGCTGAATGCTGATAGGTTAGATCCTTGGCTTAATTACTATCTTTTCGCTTATTTTAATAAATACAAATAAATACTCGACAGTGAGTAAAAATGCTGCAACTCCAGGGTGTGTATTTCGACATTAATTGTTTCAATGCGATCACAATTCATGGACTGTTTCTTGGATATTTTAGTGACTTCACATATATGCCTTGAAGAAACAGCCACTGTCGCCGTGGCAGCATCAATTGCTGGATACTTAAACGATATGCGTTATATTTTCGCTCCCTTCACTTCTTTGTCCTTGGTTTTGATCCTGACGAGGAGGTAGCTTCTTGTCTGCACCTGCGATATTGGTAGCTTTTTATCTGCACCTGCGATATTTTGGGTAGGCTGTGCCGCTGAACACCGGTGTTCTCCGGTACAGTATACGTTACCAGGTGAAGCGATGAATCCGTCAACGACTTTATGAAGAACGGAAAGTGGTGACTTCGTTTGGTAAAATGCAATGCAATCACAAGCACAGTATTCTTATAAAAAGTATCTCGCATCGTTTTGGCTCCCACCTCAGTGGCGGACCTGGACACTGGTAATATGATTGCAGCATGCTGTGTGCTAACTCGTAGGGGATAGTGGGGCTAGACGGCCAGGGCAGGTAAGACGGTCTATATAAGAAATTACTAGAGCCACGACCGGGAAAACGATGTCTTACGATTGCTCTTCTGGACAGGATATGCTAACGACAGGTGGTATGCTTGAGCTCCGTAGTTTTTTTCAATGATTTCTATCAATCTAAAAAATCCCTACTCATTTGCATCTTTTCCATTGTATTTGCAAGGTGTTTGTTCGAAGTGTTTGCACAATGCCTCTAATTTTCTGAATCAATGCACTGAAACAATGCAACACTGTCTGCATGTGTGCACTGTGCGTGCAGACGATACTAAGTCAATATTGACAGCCATAGTGTTATATGTTCATTTGAAACATACAGGAACAATACAATCCGATAAACGCGTTTCGACACTAAGTCTTCATCAGTATCGGTTTCCTAAAATAACACACAGGTTACAAGATATACACCAAGGAATGCATCGCAGCTTCATCGTCTTGATTTCTCATTACAATAACCATGCGACACATTTCATACAGTACCACCTTGGACAAATCGTCTAGAAAAATAAATGCGTATACAAATATAGACGACACAAGCAGTCCCCGCTTGCTTCGCTGCGCGAAGAGGCGACGCCGTTGGCGTCGGTGGTGCCGCTAACGTATTTGGGGTTACACCAAATCGTTGGAAAATTGCATTTATCAACCTGTGATCTGTTAAACGAAAGTCGCCTTCGGCTGTCCTGGCCGCCGCCATCTGCTCAGCATTGGCATCTCGCCGCTCCGCCCTCTGCTGGTCGTCTTCGGCTTCCATGGCCGCCGCCTTCCGCGCAGCGTTGGCGAAAAGACGCTGACAACGCTGGTCATCCGTCTTTTGTTGCCTTGCCAGCCTATGGCGTTCTGTGTTTGCTTGCTGGCTGCTGATTGTTGCTGCTGTTTGCTGGCCTGCTCCATCGTATCTGCGTTGTCGTGTTCGTTGTCGATAAGCTTCGGCTTTCTTGCGCTTTAGCGTTTTTGCAGATAGCGGCATTGAAAAATGTTGCTACATCGTAACATATATCTACATGCAATCAATGTTACATAACTCCAAGGCTAGAAAACAACTTGATTCTGTTGCTTAAATCGACCAACTCCAAGGCTATAAAACTACTTGATTCTGTTATTTAACTCGACCTCAATTCACTGCGCAGCATTAAATTAATTATCTTTTGTTTTGTAAATTCAAGCGTTATTCCCTCTTGCCTACTGCCGACTGCCTACTTCAGGAGATCAGTGAAGTGCACAATTTAAAACCCTGATATATTTGCGTCATTTAGCGGCCCCGCTCAGCTGAGGTCCCTGGAACCAATAGCATCGAGCTAATGCTAAAAGCTTTTTCGAGCGACGGCTATTTGGATCAGATTTATCATTGCGAGAGAAGGAAAACATGCCCCTTCTGGCGCGTGCTGTGACCGACACCGGCATCGGGGCGACTTTATTTTTTTTTGCCGTGGATCGTCACAAAGCTGTCGTGTGTGCTAATTTCACAGTCATTGGTGCTGCCGTCTGTGCTGTGCGTGTGGCTAAAGAAATGAGGACACACACACACAGACAGACAGACAGACAGACGTACGGCTATACAATTAGTGATATAGATCCTAACGAACCGCTTTCTTATCTAATACCGAATGCTGCCGCTGATTTTGCCCATTTCATAGACCCAACTATAATATGAATAGTTTCGTTCATGACAATATATGCTGCTTCGGTGGCTTTTCTATTTTCTCCACTTTTGCAGGAGGCCAAAATCCCGGCTCCATCCCAATTTGGCAAATGGTTGGTTTTCTCTGCATGGACTACAAACACGCTGTGTTCCATGTAGTTTCGAAATCCCCTTTTATGTTCTTTAAATCTTGTTTCAATACCCCTCCCAGCTTCACCTATGTATGCTTTATTACAAGCCCCGCATGGTACTTTATAAACGACACTCTTGTCCTGAGTCTTTCCTTGCATCTTTTTTGCCAACATATCACCCACATTTTCCCAGACGTAAATGGTACTTTAAAGCCCGTTGTTTCGAGCAGGCTAGCAATCGTTTTGGCTGGCCTCGAAATCGGTATCGTTAAGTATCGTTCGTCCTTTTTCCTTGTCTTCCCCTACCGTATACTTTTTTGTATGTTTAAAGTTTTTTAGATTGAGCAGAAATTCCTTCGGATATTTCAGCGGTGTAAATGATGAAATTATATGCTCAATCTCTTCATCGAGGTATGCTTTACTACAAATGCGAAAAGCTTTAAGAAAAACCTCTAAAACTACTCCCAGTTTTACTCTGTCACTGTGACCCGAGTAGAAATGCACATAGCATTCTTTGTTCGTCGGTTTTCGATAGACTTTGCATTTTACCTGATCCTAATGTATGTTGTCGGTGTCAAGGAAAGCAATGGTCTCCTGCTTTTCTTTTTCGAGAGTGAATTGCATTTTGGGATCAACTGAGTTTAGGGCGTGGAGTTTCTCTTCTAAGTTCATGCTTTTAGGTACTACGACAAGAATGTCATCAACGTAACGAGCCCAGATCACATCCTTCCCATGATCCCCTGATAGTGATGTTTTTATAACCATTCATGCAGCAACAGGGCTCAATGGGGACCCCATCGCAAGGCCGCTGTGCTGGAAGTATTCTTCAGAATTGAACGTATATCCCCCAAAGTTCATGCATATAGCTAATAATTTGAAATAGTCTGCTCTCGGAAAAGGCAGCTGGTCAGCATCGATATTGTCCACCACAGTCTGAATGGCTTTTAGTGCACCTTCTACTGAAACATTTGTAAATAAGCATTTAACATCGAAACTAGGCAGACACTTATCTGTGAAGTCCACATCTTTGATTCTCTTCATGATATCGTCCGTGTTTCGAAGATGGGAGTCGTTGATGGCACCCAGAGAACTTGACAGCGGTCTTGCCAGCACCTTCCAGCCAGCGCCTTTGCCGAAAGCAGACTACTTAAAATTATTAGCTATATGCATGAACTTTGGGGGATTTACGTTCAATTCTGAGGAATACTTCCAGCAATTGAGGAATACTTGCCAAGGTCTAGTTGTGACAGCGAGCGGCGTCTAGCATTAGGGTAACTGAGCATAAGATGCCTCCCCAAGGTCAAACGCCTCCACCTCATTTACGATAATCCAGAACACGTAGAGCCTATCGGTTTTAATTTTTGATGGTGTTCGATATTATTTTAGGGTAGTCTTGCACCAAACAACTCATAATTGAGATATATGTATATGTTCTGCCGGCACCAATATAATATTTGATCAAAGCAGTACTTATAGCCGAATTGAAATTCCGCGGTGTTGTGTAAAAAAGGATCAGGCATGCCATTTCCTCAACCTATGCTTGCTTTAAAGACGCCCCCAGACATCCCGTGTGAGACGCCCCGTGGGGCGTTTTGTCTGACAAGGGGACTTCTTGCCCTATTGATGTTTTACCATTTTCCTATCTTAGTGCCAAGCGTTATTTTTTATGATTGTCACAATAATTATAGCACACAGGCATTATGTGAGTATGGAACTTGATTTTCTTCGCTTTATTTATCAAGACAATACATCGTTAATTTATATGTGCGTGTGCAAGAAATGAGATCACATCGTAGAGGCCATATGTCATGAAATGTTACATGGATCTTTGCATTCGGCTTTCGACTCAAGAGCAGTGAGTTCAGTGAAAATTTGGCAAGCTTAGCCATTTCTTATAAAAATAACTATTCGGATTTTCATTTTTTCCATTATTTATAATGAGGTCACAAATTCGGCCTTACCTTCGGTCACCGATATACAAATCAGATATGGCAGAATTGTAAATGCGTATGACCTGATCCGAGTTTCAAACCTCTCGGACAAACACTGCGGCCATGACACGACCGCAATTTGTTTGTAGGCTCACGTGACCGAATGACCTAACCTGGGATGATACGTGGCGAGCAAAAAAACAACACAGAAGATGCGGACAGTTTGTAGACGGACAGCTGTGCGATAATGGCGGCTCTCCACTCCACCGTTTTCCTGCCTTTTCCAAATAACATTTGGGAGAGAGTACCAATGCGCATTGCGCGTGTTAAATGCTGATTTTATGATACCGGTGTTCAGATAAGATGAATTGGATTGAACACATTTTTTGAAGGATTTTCTAAGTTAATTCAACGAATTTAGTTGTGTCGCCCGTAAAGACCAACGAAAACGCGTCCATTTTACTTCCATGCACCGGTTATATCTCGTTATCTTGAACTGGGTTGAAGCTCCTCCCAGGGGTAACTTGCCAATACCCGAGGGTGACGCTTTGTGCACTACCGTACACAAAAAAAAACCTGTTGACATTATTCGGGGCAAAAATAGTTTTGCGACTGAATACACATGAAGTAACTCAAACGGAGGCCCGACAAAATACGCAGAAATGTCTTGGTTACCAGGGCCAAGTGTAACGGTGGCAAGCCTTCGTCACTGGAAGACGTCCGCGCCTCCCAAAGCTTAGCCGGGGCGTTTTAGGGCTTGCTACCCTATATTCAACTGCAAAGGCAAATATGTCAAGGTGTTATCACGTCCAATTAAAAAAACATAAACTTATAGTTCATTTTAGCGATGGAACTCCATTGATAAAAGCAGGGATGGTTCGAAAAATTATGGGAGATAGCGCTTTCACCAAAACAGTCAGACATTTATTTTCCGTTCCCCTGTAAGGCCTCGCTAACATATAGAAGTAATTTACTTACACAAAGGCTAGTTTGTGAAATTGGCAGTGACAGTCATACTACGACGAGTAATGACAGTTTAGAAAACGTGAGTTATCAATATACACTAATAGCGCACTCTTATCCGATGTTCCCCTACCACACTGCAGGGAAAGGTAGGGTTTACTAGGCAGGGAGCACAGTTTTACCTGACCAGGTATACTGTACCGGACAGCACGGGTGCTAAGCGGAGTAGCCTATTCGAAATTCCGCAGGTGTGAATGTGTCGCAGGTGTTATTCTTTCACATGAAAGCATGATTTAATGGCGAATCACATTCGAATTTAAAAAAAAGATAATAGCTCACCTTTAGTTGCACCATTCATAATTTCCGCATGGTTTTTATGCTTGGTTATCCATACCATGAATCTTCAATAAAATATGATAATTTCGAGGACTGAAATATGGGAATAAATTCGTTGGAACAAAACCAAGGTTAAGGTCAAGTGAACGAGTTCTAGCCTCCCTTAAAGAGACTTTAACTTAATTTGGAGTGTAGAGGGATTCCGTAAAGATCATATTGTACGAATTGTATAGCCCCATATTGATATTTTAGCGGCAATTACTTTTGAAATAGTGTCCAAATCGTGTAGAGGCCGGCTAGTCGACACACTAAGCTCATCAGTCACGTTAATGAGATCATATAACGAGATGTTATGGGAACGAAGACTTATTTCGTGACTGTTGCAGCCAGGCACGTAGCCAGGATTTCGTCCAGGGGGGGGGACGGCGCCTCGAAAGGGCCCCTTCCCGAGCGTTGAAAGGGCACCTTCCCAAGCGTTGAAAGCCCACACACACACACAAAAAAAAAAAAATCGGATGAAAAGGCACGTTATAAGGATGGAAAATGCATTTTCTATCCTTTGAATCCATGGAAATTACAAAAACAGGTATGGCATGGGCCATACCAACTTTTATGAGCTGGAGTTAGACAACTGCCATATCAACTTTGGAACCAGCGACACCAATTTGGAATCAGCTATACCAACTTGGAATATTTGTTAAACTCAAGACCTGGAACTCTTAAACAAATTGCTCCGCGGAGCGGCGCGAAAATTTTGAGTCTTATGCCCTGGATATGCTTTCTCATCAATGCCTCGCATTGCGTATGGCGCGGACCTCTAAAATTGCTATATTGTGCGTTTAAAAGTGCGGTAAAAAAGTGTTAAAGTGAACTATTTTGCCCAATTATATATGAAAATAGCAACATAACACATAAATGCGCCGAGAAACGGGCCGATTTTTTTCTCGTAACCCGTATATAATAGAATTTGTAGTTAAATTGCGCTGCGGAGCGGCGCGAAAATTGTGAGTTTGAATCCCTGTACAACTGTATTCCTACTGTTGAAAGGCCGAAGGTTCCTTCAGATCGTCTAGGGGCCCCTCTGACCTTTTCAACGCCTTTCCGACCTGTTCAGGGACTCATCCGGGATCCGCGAAGCGAAAAGACATGATGTGGAGTGGGTGATATATATATATATATATATATATATATAATACAAAGAGGGGTTACTCTACAGGAAATATTAAAATCGGAGTTTTCGGGTATATTGTAGCACCCTGACGAAGGGTGTTACAATATACCCGAGAGCTCCGCTTTTCATATTTGTATTGTGGAGTAAGTCCTCTTTGTATTTAATCTTCATCTGGGATCTCCACGTCCTTTGACCCTTCCGGTCTCACCAGAAACTCCTCTGACCTTCCAAGAAGCTCCTCTTGTTTGTCAAGGGGCCCATTCGGCCTGTTCAGGAGTCCTTCCGACCTGGCCAGGGACTGCACTGGCTGCTTTGTCGCCCTGCCGACAGCTCAGGGGCAGGGGCGGCGGATTGCGTTTGCCCCCAGATTGAGCAGGCTAAAAGCTGAGGGGGGGGGGGGGGCAAAGTTACCCTTATGCCCCCAGGATTTTCGACTGGGGGGGGGGCATTTTGGGTACCCTGCCTCCCCGCAATCCGCCGCCCCTGCTCAGGGTCCCTCGACCTGCCCAGGAGCCCCTCCAATCTGGCTAGGAACTCATCTGGCATGTTCAAGGGGCCTTCCGACCGGCCCAGGGACCCCTTCGGTCTAGCCAGGTGCCCTCTGACTTGCCCAGGAGCCCCTCCGATCTGCCCAGCGACTCTTCTGGTCGGCCTGCGCTGGCTGCTTTGTCGCCCTGCCGACATGCTCAAGGGACCCTCCGACCTGCCCTGGGGCCCCTCCGTGCTGGCAAGGGGCCAATTCGGCATGTTCAGGGGCCCTTCTTACCCGCCCAGGGGTCCTTTCGGTCTGGTCAGGGGCCCCTCCGATCTGTACAGGGGGCCTTTTAACTTTCCAAAGGCCCTATGGTCTCTCCAGGGGCTCTCTAGCCTTCTAAGGGGCCCTCCCGACCTGGCAAGGGACTGCGCTGGCTGCTTAGTCGCCTTGCGACATGCTTCGAGGGCCCTCCGACCTGCTCTAGTGCCCCTCCGTGCTAACTAGGGGCCCATTCAGCATGTTCAGAGGCCCTTCTGACCCACCTAGGGGTCATTTCGGTCTGGTCAGGGGCCCCTCTGACCTGACAGGGGCCTGTTTAACTTCTCAGGTGCCCTCTGGTCTGTCTAGAGGCCCTCCAACCTGCGCAGGGGCTCTTATGACCTGGCAAGCGACTGTGCTGGCCGCTTTGTCGCCCTGCCGACATGCTCAGGGGCTTCTCGACCTGACCAGGGGCCCCTCTGTGGTGGCTAGTGGCCCATTCGACGTGTTCAGGGGCCCATTCGCCGTGCTCAGGGGGCCCTCTGACCAGCTCAGAGGCCCTTTCGGTCTGGCCAGGGCTCTGACATGCACAGGGCTCTTTTGAACGTCCAAGGGGCCCTCTGGTCTTTCAGAGAGGGCCCTGGTGGTCCTAAAGGGCCTCTGAAGTCCTCTAAACTCTATGCCCATGATACCACGCTTCGCGCGGTCTCGTCGGCCCTTTTCGGCGCGCGCAGCGCGCCGAAAAGGGCCCTCATGGCCTCCAGGGGGGGGGGGGCGCCCATGCCACCCCCTCCTTGGCTACGTGCCTGGTTGCAGCTACATTGAAAGTTAAAATTGTAGAGCTTGAGACAAGTCATAGGTCATAAGAAAATTCAGACCGTGGTCAACATCTTAGATATGAAGAAATTAGTTCTATTAAGTTTGGTTCGTTTGATTAGGTCGATGTCAGACTGTCCGGCCGAAACACCTGAAAATGAAGGTCATTCGGGGAAGCACTCCCATTCGCCTCTCATTTAACATAAGAAGACGATAATTATGCTCTTTTATCTTATGTAGTGAGTATCTTATGTATATAAGTATCTTATGTAGTGAGTGAGGCCCTTTGTGATACAAAGTCGTAATTGTACATTGTACATTTACGATTACAATACAATGTATATGTACAAAATCGTACATTAAAAGCTTGGATAAAAATAGCGTGGGATATGTCTGTGATGCTAATGATGATAAGAGCTTTAGGTCTGTGATGCTAATGATGATAAGAGCTTTAGGGGGCCGACACTACTAGGTTCGGTATATGGTGATAATGTCATGGCAATCGTCCAGTGATCACTGACACCGTAGAACGGTCCAAATGTTTGGAGATATTACTGTTTTCTAGCGTGCATGATATAACCATAGAAGTCATAAAAGGGTAGGACAAGTTCAAATTATCTTGCTGAAAGAGGACATAGTGGAAGCAACCCTGTTCCTTCGCTGTCCAGGAGGTAGGAATGTCATGAGAAGTGGTGGCCAGTGGAACACTTTGATATAGTTTTGGGACAAACCTGTAACTGCGACCCCTATGCGACGTGTCTTAGCAGATTTGGGTTTTTCTTGCTTTGGTATACCCTTTGCTGTCACTAATTTTCATTATTTAACACCGTATTGTTTAACAAAACATTCCACCCATAACTGGGAACCATAGCATCCTGCCCCCCCCCCCCCCCCCCCCCCGGTTCCTACGTATTTGTTCGCATCAACAGGGTGTGGCTGGCATAAGCTGCCCAACCACCGGCCGCCTTTTGGACAGCCTCCTGACCTGAAGCGCAATATAAGGACCAGGTATGCACTGATAAGGTACATTGCCGAGAGCGGTCATTTCTCATTGCCGAGAGCGGTCATTTCCCCAAAGTATGTGCTTCCGGCCGCCAACGGCGCTGCACGGCAGTGGTAACCGCATCCGTGTACCTGTGTCAACAAACATGACCATTATCCATAGATGGACTAGCATTATTATAAATAGATTATTATATATCCATAATAATACAGAAACACCGAGTATCTGATAGACTACTTATGTTGTATCAATAACATATGGTAGGTCTGGAGCCTGACCCGGAGCCGGAGAAGGAGCTCCCCTAGGAGCCGGCTAATTTTGTTTAGAGCCGGAGCCGGAGCCGGAGCCGGAGCCGGAGCCGCCTCAAATCCACCCGGCTATGCGCCTCTGTATTGTATGTATGCTTGTATGGTATGTTATTTCTCATGCCCACGATATCATGCCAATGTGTCTGTGTCGCTCGTTTAAAACCAGCGGCATTATGTGAAACATCTATACATGGAATTTTGGCATACATTTAACTGCAAGTGCATATATTCAAAAGTTGGGTCCTTCAGTGAACGCAACCTTGACACATTCTGCCGATCCAGTTAACCCCAACCCATCACTCCTAAAATTTTAGGCAAATGACTCCCTCGCGTACACCAGTCTCTATTTTAAAACATTCCACTTTAAAGAGAACGACGACAGAAAGTGAACAGCATACATACATAGTGAACAGAATGAGCGACATGTTTTTCTTCGGACCAGCCTCCTACACAGGCCTCCTACACTATCTCACCCGAGCCGACACCGCCGTGCCAGGCCGCATCAAGAGTCACCGCCGTGCCAGGCCGCATCAAGAGTCACCGCCGTGCCAGGCCGCATCAAGAGTCACCGCCGTGCCAGGCCGCATCAAGAGTTCCTGCCGATTGTTTGTCCAACTGCGCGGCGGGACCAGTTGGCACGGCAGCAGTGCTCGGAGTTCATCCGAGGCAAAACTGCAGGTCGCGACGTCCCTCAGACACCGGTTTCCCCAAGCCGTACGGCTCAGAGTTCACCCGAGGCCGCACGACACGGAGACAGCGGGAAGATACACGGATATGCCCGGCAGCGCTGCTCGGTGTACACCCGAAGCCGCGCTGCCATGCGGCGGGTGCAGGCCAGGCAGGAATTCACTGAGGCATAAACCCACCAGCCCCTTCCAGCCGGCTGACACAGCCGGCTTCACTCATCGCCCCAGCAGCACCGTGTCGAGACACATCGAGAGTTGCCGTCCACAAGGTGACCACTCGTCCCCGGCACGCACCTGACCTCCCCTCAGGTCACGTGGCGTGGGTCACAGTAGCCAATCACAGCGCGATGCACTCGGCGCACACGAGTCTGCCGTACAAAACAGTCGCGCTACAAAAACTCGGCCCCAAGCCGGCCGCGAACCCAAGACTCTAGATTACGAGTCCCGCGCTCTACTGAACGAGCTAGCGCGGCACCGATACCACTCTGTCGCTACTCGCTAAGTTCCGTGACCGGGGCACCACTCTCACCGCACACGGGTAGTATCTGGGTAGTATCACGTTCAATACACGATAGCTACGATGCTCGGCACAAACGACGATAGCATGCATAGTTTTGACGGAGGTCGCCTTTGAGGGCAATAAGTTGCGACAATAAGTGTTGTGTTGCACAGAACCGATCTAATATGTGAACTCAAGGAGCTGTCGTTTTTTTTTTGGCGGAATTATGACGATGACTTTGATTATCTTTGCTATTGGTCGCAAGGTCACTCTACTTCACGAGGTGTTAATGCAGTGGCAATTGGAACGTCGTAGACAAGAAGCATTCAGATCTTGCAAAGTACCGGAACAGGAGATATTTGAACCAGTAATGTTCTTCTACATCTCCAATATACAATTATTGTGCATTTATCAATAATTATTTATTTATATTATGTTATCATTAACAGCAGCTCGAATGACAAAGGGGTTCAAATTTGTGAACGAAACTAGTCAAACTGTAAACCACACGATCAATTTTGCCTACAAACGCTCCACACCATGCAAGGGGGGCGGCGCCTTCAAATCCACCTCCTCACACCCCCAGACACGTATGACGTACATACATCCCGAAACAAGGCCTCAAACACACAGGCCCGACCACCGCCGTCGGTCCGCCTGTTACTACTTAGCACTACATATAGCCCTCACTCCTGGATACAGCGATCGGGCCGCTGTTTATCGGCTCAGCCGGTCGAGGCAAGCCGGACGGCCCGCGGCTCGGTGCGCATGGCTGCCTCTCCGATAGCGGCCAGGTTCGCTCGCACGGCGTCTGTCAGCAGGCATTCAT
>JAXIVJ010003372.1:0-92500 GCA_036785665.1 Chirona hameri
GTCCGTCCGTCCGTCCGTCCGTCGTCCGTCCGTCCGTCCGTCCGTCGTCCGTCGTCCGTCCGTCCGTCCGTCCGGTCCGTCCGTCACGTCCGTCCGTGTCCGTCCGTCCGTCCGTCCGTCCGTCCGTCCGTCCGTCCGTCCGTCCGTCGTCCGTCCGTCCGTCCGCCGTCCGTCCGTCCGTCCGTCCGTCCGTCCGTCCGTCCGTCCGTCCGTCCGTCCGTCCGTCCGTCCGTACGTCCGTCCGTCCGTCCGTCCGTCCGTCCGTCCGTCCGTCCGTCCGTCCGTCCGTCCGTCCGTCCGTCCGTCCGGTCCGTCCGTCGTCCGTCCGTCCGTCCGTCCGTCCGTCCGTCCGTCCGTCCGTCCGTCCGTCCCGTCCGTCCTCCGTCGTCCGTCCGAGTCCGTCGTCCGTCCGTTCCGTCCGTCGTCCGTCCGTCCGTCCGTCCGTCGTCCGTCCGTCCGTCCGTCGTCCGTCCGTCCGTCCGTCCGTCCGTCCGTCCGTCCGTCCGTCCGTCCGTCCGTCCGTCCGTCCGTCCGTCCGTCCGTCCGTCCGTCCGTCCGTCCGTCCGTCCGCGTCCGTCCGTCCGTCCGTCCGTCCGTCCGTCCGTCCGTCCGTCCGTCCGTCCGTCCGTCCGTCCGTCAGTCCGTCCGTCCGTCCGTCCGTCCGTCCGTCCGTCCCGTCCGTCCGTCCGTCCGTCCGTCCGTCCGTCCGTCCGTCCGTCCGTCGTCCGTCCGTCCGTCCGTCCGTCCGTCCGTCCGTCCGTCCGTCCGTCCGTCCGTCCGTCCGTCCGTCCGTCCGTCCGTCCGTCCGTCCGTCGTCGTCCGTCCGTCCGTCCGTCCGTCCGTCCGTCCGTCCGTCACGTCCGTCCCGTCCGTCGTCCGTCCGTCCGTCCGTCCGTCCGTCCGTCCGTCCGTCCGTCCGTCCGTCCGTCCGTCCGTCCGTCCGTCCGTCCGTCCGTCCGTCCGTCCGTCCGTCCGTCCGTCGTCGTCCGTCCGTCCGTCCGTCCGTCCGTCGTCGTCCGTCCGTCCGTCCGTCCGTCCGTCCGTCGTCCGTCCCGTCCGTCCGGTCCGTCCGTCCGTCCGTCCGTCCGTCCGTCCGTCCGTCCGTCCGTCCGTCCGCTCGTCCGTCCGTCCGTCCGTCCGTCCGTCCGTCCGTCCGTCCGTCCGTCGTCCGTCCGTCCGTCCGTCCGTCCGTCCGTCCGTCCGTCGTCCGTCCGTCCGTCCGTCCGTCCGTCCGTCCGTCCCGTCCGTCCGTCCGTCCGTCCGTCCGTCGTCCGTCGTCCGTCCGTCCGTCCGTCCGTCCGTCCGTCGTCCGTCCGTCCGTCCGTCCGTCCGTCCGTCCGTCCGTCCGTCCGTCCGTCCGTCGTCCGTCCGTCCGTCCGTCCGTCCGTCCGTCCGTCCGTCCGTCCGTCGTCCGTCCGTCGTCCGTCCGTCCGTCCGTCCGTCCGTCCGTCCCGTCCGTCCGTCCGTCGTCCGTCCGTCCGTCCGTCGTCCGTCGTCGTCCGTCCGTCCGTCCGTCGTCGTCCGTCCGTCCGTCCGTCCGTCCGTCCGTCCGTCCGTCGTCGTCCGTCCGTCCGTCCGTCCGTCCGTCCGTCCGTCCGTCCGTCCGTCCGTCCGTCGCGTCCGTCCGTCCGTCCGTCCGTCCGTCCGTCCGTCCGTCCGTCCGTCCGTCCGTCCGTCCGTCCGTCCGTCCGTCCGTCGTCCGTCCGTCCGTCCGTCCGTCGTCGTCCCGTCCGTCCGTCCGTCCGTCCGTCCGTCCGTCCGTCCGTCCGTCCGTCCGTCCGTCCGTCCGTCGTCCGTCCGTCCGTCCGTCCGTCCGTCGTCCGTCCGTCCGTCCGTCCGTCCGTCCGTCCGTCCGTCCGTCCGTCCGTCCGTCCGTCCGTCCGTCCGTCCGTCCGTCCGTCCGTCCGTCCGTCCGTCCGTCGTCCGTCCGTCCGTCCGTCCGTCCGTCCGTCCGTCCGTCCGTCCGTCCGTCCCGTCCGTCCGTCGTCCGTTCCGTCCGTCCGTCCGTCCGTCCGTCCTCCGTCCGTCCGTCCGTCCGTCGTCCGTCCGTCCGTCCGTCCGTCCGTCCGTCCGTCCGTCCGTCCGTCCGTCCGTCCGTCCGTCCGTCTCGTCCGTCCGTCGTCCGTCGTCCGTCCGTCCGTCCGTCGCCGTCGTCCGTCCGTCCGTCCGTCCGTCCGTCCGTCCGTCCGTCCGTCCGTCCTCGTCCGTCCGTCTCCGTCCGTCCTCCGTCCGTCCGTCCGTCCGTCCGTCGTCCGTCCGTCGTCCGTCCGTCCGTCCGTCCGTCCGTCCGTCCGTCCTCCGTCCGTCCGTCCGTCCGTCGTCCGTCCGTCCGTCCGTCCGTCCGTCGTCCGTCCGTCCGTCCGTCCGTCCGTCCGTCCGTCCGTCCGTCCGTCCGTCCGTCCGTCGTCCGTCCGTCCGTCCGTCGTCCGTCCGTCCGTCCGTCCGTCCGTCCGTCCGTCCGTCCGTCCGTCCGTCCGTCCTCGTCCGTCCGTCCGTCCGTCCGTCCGTCCGTCCGTCCGTCCGTCCGTCCGTCCGTCCGTCCGTCCGTCCGTCGTCGTCCGTCCGTCCGTCCGTCCCGTCCGTCCGTCCGTCCGTCCGTCCGTCCGTCCGTCGTCCGTCCGTCGTCCGTCCGTCCGTCCGTCCGACGTCCGTCCGTCCGTCCGTCCGTCCGTCGTCCGTCGTCCGTCCGTCCGTCCGTCCGTCCGTCCGTCCGTCCGTCCGTCCGTCCGTCCGTCCGTCCGTCCGTCCGTCCGTCCGTCCGTCCGTCCGTCCGTCCGTCCGTCCGTCCGTCCGTCCGTCCGTCCGTCCGTCCGTCCGTCCGTCGTCCGTCCGTCCGTCCGTCCGTCCGTCGTCCGTCCGTCGTCGTCCGTCCGTCCGTCCGTCCGTCCGTCCGTCCGTCCGTCCGTCCGTCCGTCCGTCCGTCCGTCCGTCCGTCCGTCCGTCGTCCGTCCGTCCGTCCGTCCGTCCGTCCGTCCGTCCGTCCGTCCGTCCGTCCGTCCGTCCCGAGTCGTCCGTCCGTCCGTCCGTCCGTCCGTCCGTCCGGTCCGTCCGTCCGTCGTCCGTCCTCGTCCGTCCGTCCGTCCGTCCGTCCGTCCGTCCGTCCGTCCGTCCGTCGTCCGTCCGTCCGTCCGTCCGTCGTCCGTCCGTCCGTCGTCCGTCCGTCCGTCCGTCCGTCCGTCCGTCCGTCCGTCCGTCCGTCCGTCCGTCCGTCCGTCCGTCCGTCCGTCCGTCGTCCGTCCGTCCGTCCGTCCGTCCGTCCGTCCGTCCGTCCGTCCGTCCGTCCGTCCGTCCGTCCGTCCGTCCGTCCGTCCGTCCCCGTCCGTCCGTCCGTCGTCCGTCCGTCCGTCCGTCCGTCCGTCCGTCCGTCCGTCCGTCCGTCCGTCCGTCCGTCCGTCCGTCCGTCCGTCCGTCCGTCCGTCCGTCCGTCCGTCCGTCGTCCGTCCGTCCGTCCGTCCGTCCGTCCGTCCGTCCGTCCGTCCGTCCGTCCCGTCCGTCCGTCCGTCCGTCCGTCCGTCCGTCCGTCCGTCCGTCCGTCCGTCCCGTCGTCCGTCCGTCCGTCCGTCCGTCCGTCCGTCCGTCCGTCGTCCGTCCGTCCGTCCGTCCGTCCGTCCGTCGTCCGTCCGTCCGTCCGTCCGTCCGTCCGTCCGTCCGTCCGTCCGTCCGTCCGTCCGTCCGTCCGTCCGTCCGTCCGTCCGTCCGTCCGTCCGTCCGTCCGTCCGTCCGTACGTCCGTCCGTCCGTCCGTCCGTCCGTCCGTCCGTCCGTCGTCCGTCCGTCCGTCGTCCGTCCGTCCGTCCGTCCGTCCGTCCGTCCGTCCGTCCGTCCGTCCGTCCGTCCGTCCGTCCGTCCGTCCGTCCGTCCGTCCGTCCGTCCGTCCGTCCGTCCGTCCGTCCGTCCGTCCGTCCGTCCGTCCGTCCGTCCGTCCGTCCGTCCGTCCGTCCGTCCGTCCGTCCGTCCGTCCGTCCGTCCGTCCGTCCGTCCGTCCGTCCGTCCGTCCGTCCGTCCGTCCGTCCGTCCGTCCGTCCGTCCGTCCGTCCGTCCGTCCGTCCGTCCGTCCGTCCGTCCGTCCGTCCGTCCGTCCGTCCGTCCGTCCGTCCGTCCGTCCGTCCGTCCGTCCGTCCGTCCGTCCGTCCGTCCGTCCGTCCGTCCGTCCGTCCGTCCGTCCGTCCGTCCGTCCGTCCGTCCGTCCGTCCGTCCGTCCGTCCGTCCGTCCGTCCGTCCGTCCGTCCGTCCGTCCGTCCGTCCGTCCGTCCGTCCGTCCGTCTGTCTGTCTGTCGTCTGTCTGTCTGTCTGTCTGTCTGTCTGTCTGTCTGTCTGTCTGTCTGTCTGTCTGTCTGTCTGTCTGTCTGTCTGTCTGTCTGTCTGTCTGTCTGTCTGTCTGTCTGTCTGTCTGTCTGTCTGTCTGTCTGTCTGTCTGTCTGTCTGTCTGTCTGTCTGTCTGTCTGTCTGTCTGTCTGTCTGTCTGTCTGTCTGTCTGTCTGTCTGTCTGTCTGTCTGTCTGTCTGTCTGTCTGTCTGTCTGTCTGTCTGTCTGTCTGTCTGTCTGTCTGTCTGTCTGTCTGTCTGTCTGTCTGTCTGTCTGTCTGTCTGTCTGTCTGTCTGTCTGTCTGTCTGTCTGTCTGTCTGTCTGTCTGTCTGTCTGTCTGTCTGTCTGTCTGTCTGTCTGTCTGTCTGTCTGTCTGTCTGTCTGTCTGTCTGTCTGTCTGTCTGTCTGTCTGTCTGTCTGTCTGTCTGTCTGTCTGTCTGTCTGTCTGTCTGTCTGTCTGTCTGTCTGTCTGTCTGTCTGTCTGTCTGTCTGTCTGTCTGTCTGTCTGTCTGTCTGTCTGTCTGTCTGTCTGTCTGTCTGTCTGTCTGTCTGTCTGTCTGTCTGTCTGTCTGTCTGTCTGTCTGTCTGTCTGTCTGTCTGTCTGTCTGTCTGTCTGTCTGTCTGTCTGTCTGTCTGTCTGTCTGTCTGTCTGTCTGTCTGTCTGTCTGTCTGTCTGTCTGTCTGTCTGTCTGTCTGTCTGTCTGTCTGTCTGTCTGTCTGTCTGTCTGTCTGTCTGTCTGTCTGTCTGTCTGTCTGTCTGTCTGTCTGTCTGTCTGTCTGTCTGTCTGTCTGTCTGTCTGTCTGTCTGTCTGTCTGTCTGTCTGTCTGTCTGTCTGTCTGTCTGTCTGTCTGTCTGTCTGTCTGTCTGTCTGTCTGTCTGTCTGTCTGTCTGTCTGTCTGTCTGTCTGTCTGTCTGTCTGTCTGTCTGTCTGTCTGTCTGTCTGTCTGTCTGTCTGTCTGTCTGTCTGTCTGTCTGTCTGTCTGTCTGTCTGTCTGTCTGTCTGTCTGTCTGTCTGTCTGTCTGTCTGTCTGTCTGTCTGTCTGTCTGTCTGTCTGTCTGTCTGTCTGTCTGTCTGTCTGTCTGTCTGTCTGTCTGTCTGTCTGTCTGTCTGTCTGTCTGTCTGTCTGTCTGTCTGTCTGTCTGTCTGTCTGTCTGTCTGTCTGTCTGTCTGTCTGTCTGTCTGTCTGTCTGTCTGTCTGTCTGTCTGTCTGTCTGTCTGTCTGTCTGTCTGTCTGTCTGTCTGTCTGTCTGTCTGTCTGTCTGTCTGTCTGTCTGTCTGTCTGTCTGTCTGTCTGTCTGTCTGTCTGTCTGTCTGTCTGTCTGTCTGTCTGTCTGTCTGTCTGTCTGTCTGTCTGTCTGTCTGTCTGTCTGTCTGTCTGTCTGTCTGTCTGTCTGTCTGTCTGTCTGTCTGTCTGTCTGTCTGTCTGTCTGTCTGTCTGTCTGTCTGTCTGTCTGTCTGTCTGTCTGTCTGTCTGTCTGTCTGTCTGTCTGTCTGTCTGTCTGTCTGTCTGTCTGTCTGTCTGTCTGTCTGTCTGTCTGTCTGTCTGTCTGTCTGTCTGTCTGTCTGTCTGTCTGTCTGTCTGTCTGTCTGTCTGTCTGTCTGTCTGTCTGTCTGTCTGTCTGTCTGTCTGTCTGTCTGTCTGTCTGTCTGTCTGTCTGTCTGTCTGTCTGTCTGTCTGTCTGTCTGTCTGTCTGTCTGTCTGTCTGTCTGTCTGTCTGTCTGTCTGTCTGTCTGTCTGTCTGTCTGTCTGTCTGTCTGTCTGTCTGTCTGTCTGTCTGTCTGTCTGTCTGTCTGTCTGTCTGTCTGTCTGTCTGTCTGTCTGTCTGTCTGTCTGTCTGTCTGTCTGTCTGTCTGTCTGTCTGTCTGTCTGTCTGTCTGTCTGTCTGTCTGTCTGTCTGTCTGTCTGTCTGTCTGTCTGTCTGTCTGTCTGTCTGTCTGTCTGTCTGTCTGTCTGTCTGTCTGTCTGTCTGTCTGTCTGTCTGTCTGTCTGTCTGTCTGTCTGTCTGTCTGTCTGTCTGTCTGTCTGTCTGTCTGTCTGTCTGTCTGTCTGTCTGTCTGTCTGTCTGTCTGTCTGTCTGTCTGTCTGTCTGTCTGTCTGTCTGTCTGTCTGTCTGTCTGTCTGTCTGTCTGTCTGTCTGTCTGTCTGTCTGTCTGTCTGTCTGTCTGTCTGTCTGTCTGTCTGTCTGTCTGTCTGTCTGTCTGTCTGTCTGTCTGTCTGTCTGTCTGTCTGTCTGTCTGTCTGTCTGTCTGTCTGTCTGTCTGTCTGTCTGTCTGTCTGTCTGTCTGTCTGTCTGTCTGTCTGTCTGTCTGTCTGTCTGTCTGTCTGTCTGTCTGTCTGTCTGTCTGTCTGTCTGTCTGTCTGTCTGTCTGTCTGTCTGTCTGTCTGTCTGTCTGTCTGTCTGTCTGTCTGTCTGTCTGTCTGTCTGTCTGTCTGTCTGTCTGTCTGTCTGTCTGTCTGTCTGTCTGTCTGTCTGTCTGTCTGTCTGTCTGTCTGTCTGTCTGTCTGTCTGTCTGTCTGTCTGTCTGTCTGTCTGTCTGTCTGTCTGTCTGTCTGTCTGTCTGTCTGTCTGTCTGTCTGTCTGTCTGTCTGTCTGTCTGTCTGTCTGTCTGTCTGTCTGTCTGTCTGTCTGTCTGTCTGTCTGTCTGTCTGTCTGTCTGTCTGTCTGTCTGTCTGTCTGTCTGTCTGTCTGTCTGTCTGTCTGTCTGTCTGTCTGTCTGTCTGTCTGTCTGTCTGTCTGTCTGTCTGTCTGTCTGTCTGTCTGTCTGTCTGTCTGTCTGTCTGTCTGTCTGTCTGTCTGTCTGTCTGTCTGTCTGTCTGTCTGTCTGTCTGTCTGTCTGTCTGTCTGTCTGTCTGTCTGTCTGTCTGTCTGTCTGTCTGTCTGTCTGTCTGTCTGTCTGTCTGTCTGTCTGTCTGTCTGTCTGTCTGTCTGTCTGTCTGTCTGTCTGTCTGTCTGTCTGTCTGTCTGTCTGTCTGTCTGTCTGTCTGTCTGTCTGTCTGTCTGTCTGTCTGTCTGTCTGTCTGTCTGTCTGTCTGTCTGTCTGTCTGTCTGTCTGTCTGTCTGTCTGTCTGTCTGTCTGTCTGTCTGTCTGTCTGTCTGTCTGTCTGTCTGTCTGTCTGTCTGTCTGTCTGTCTGTCTGTCTGTCTGTCTGTCTGTCTGTCTGTCTGTCTGTCTGTCTGTCTGTCTGTCTGTCTGTCTGTCTGTCTGTCTGTCTGTCTGTCTGTCTGTCTGTCTGTCTGTCTGTCTGTCTGTCTGTCTGTCTGTCTGTCTGTCTGTCTGTCTGTCTGTCTGTCTGTCTGTCTGTCTGTCTGTCTGTCTGTCTGTCTGTCTGTCTGTCTGTCTGTCTGTCTGTCTGTCTGTCTGTCTGTCTGTCTGTCTGTCTGTCTGTCTGTCTGTCTGTCTGTCTGTCTGTCTGTCTGTCTGTCTGTCTGTCTGTCTGTCTGTCTGTCTGTCTGTCTGTCTGTCTGTCTGTCTGTCTGTCTGTCTGTCTGTCTGTCTGTCTGTCTGTCTGTCTGTCTGTCTGTCTGTCTGTCTGTCTGTCTGTCTGTCTGTCTGTCTGTCTGTCTGTCTGTCTGTCTGTCTGTCTGTCTGTCTGTCTGTCTGTCTGTCTGTCTGTCTGTCTGTCTGTCTGTCTGTCTGTCTGTCTGTCTGTCTGTCTGTCTGTCTGTCTGTCTGTCTGTCTGTCTGTCTGTCTGTCTGTCTGTCTGTCTGTCTGTCTGTCTGTCTGTCTGTCTGTCTGTCTGTCTGTCTGTCTGTCTGTCTGTCTGTCTGTCTGTCTGTCTGTCTGTCTGTCTGTCTGTCTGTCTGTCTGTCTGTCTGTCTGTCTGTCTGTCTGTCTGTCTGTCTGTCTGTCTGTCTGTCTGTCTGTCTGTCTGTCTGTCTGTCTGTCTGTCTGTCTGTCTGTCTGTCTGTCTGTCTGTCTGTCTGTCTGTCTGTCTGTCTGTCTGTCTGTCTGTCTGTCTGTCTGTCTGTCTGTCTGTCTGTCTGTCTGTCTGTCTGTCTGTCTGTCTGTCTGTCTGTCTGTCTGTCTGTCTGTCTGTCTGTCTGTCTGTCTGTCTGTCTGTCTGTCTGTCTGTCTGTCTGTCTGTCTGTCTGTCTGTCTGTCTGTCTGTCTGTCTGTCTGTCTGTCTGTCTGTCTGTCTGTCTGTCTGTCTGTCTGTCTGTCTGTCTGTCTGTCTGTCTGTCTGTCTGTCTGTCTGTCTGTCTGTCTGTCTGTCTGTCTGTCTGTCTGTCTGTCTGTCTGTCTGTCTGTCTGTCTGTCTGTCTGTCTGTCTGTCTGTCTGTCTGTCTGTCTGTCTGTCTGTCTGTCTGTCTGTCTGTCTGTCTGTCTGTCTGTCTGTCTGTCTGTCTGTCTGTCTGTCTGTCTGTCTGTCTGTCTGTCTGTCTGTCTGTCTGTCTGTCTGTCTGTCTGTCTGTCTGTCTGTCTGTCTGTCTGTCTGTCTGTCTGTCTGTCTGTCTGTCTGTCTGTCTGTCTGTCTGTCTGTCTGTCTGTCTGTCTGTCTGTCTGTCTGTCTGTCTGTCTGTCTGTCTGTCTGTCTGTCTGTCTGTCTGTCTGTCTGTCTGTCTGTCTGTCTGTCTGTCTGTCTGTCTGTCTGTCTGTCTGTCTGTCTGTCTGTCTGTCTGTCTGTCTGTCTGTCTGTCTGTCTGTCTGTCTGTCTGTCTGTCTGTCTGTCTGTCTGTCTGTCTGTCTGTCTGTCTGTCTGTCTGTCTGTCTGTCTGTCTGTCTGTCTGTCTGTCTGTCTGTCTGTCTGTCTGTCTGTCTGTCTGTCTGTCTGTCTGTCTGTCTGTCTGTCTGTCTGTCTGTCTGTCTGTCTGTCTGTCTGTCTGTCTGTCTGTCTGTCTGTCTGTCTGTCTGTCTGTCTGTCTGTCTGTCTGTCTGTCTGTCTGTCTGTCTGTCTGTCTGTCTGTCTGTCTGTCTGTCTGTCTGTCTGTCTGTCTGTCTGTCTGTCTGTCTGTCTGTCTGTCTGTCTGTCTGTCTGTCTGTCTGTCTGTCTGTCTGTCTGTCTGTCTGTCTGTCTGTCTGTCTGTCTGTCTGTCTGTCTGTCTGTCTGTCTGTCTGTCTGTCTGTCTGTCTGTCTGTCTGTCTGTCTGTCTGTCTGTCTGTCTGTCTGTCTGTCTGTCTGTCTGTCTGTCTGTCTGTCTGTCTGTCTGTCTGTCTGTCTGTCTGTCTGTCTGTCTGTCTGTCTGTCTGTCTGTCTGTCTGTCTGTCTGTCTGTCTGTCTGTCTGTCTGTCTGTCTGTCTGTCTGTCTGTCTGTCTGTCTGTCTGTCTGTCTGTCTGTCTGTCTGTCTGTCTGTCTGTCTGTCTGTCTGTCTGTCTGTCTGTCTGTCTGTCTGTCTGTCTGTCTGTCTGTCTGTCTGTCTGTCTGTCTGTCTGTCTGTCTGTCTGTCTGTCTGTCTGTCTGTCTGTCTGTCTGTCTGTCTGTCTGTCTGTCTGTCTGTCTGTCTGTCTGTCTGTCTGTCTGTCTGTCTGTCTGTCTGTCTGTCTGTCTGTCTGTCTGTCTGTCTGTCTGTCTGTCTGTCTGTCTGTCTGTCTGTCTGTCTGTCTGTCTGTCTGTCTGTCTGTCTGTCTGTCTGTCTGTCTGTCTGTCTGTCTGTCTGTCTGTCTGTCTGTCTGTCTGTCTGTCTGTCTGTCTGTCTGTCTGTCTGTCTGTCTGTCTGTCTGTCTGTCTGTCTGTCTGTCTGTCTGTCTGTCTGTCTGTCTGTCTGTCTGTCTGTCTGTCTGTCTGTCTGTCTGTCTGTCTGTCTGTCTGTCTGTCTGTCTGTCTGTCTGTCTGTCTGTCTGTCTGTCTGTCTGTCTGTCTGTCTGTCTGTCTGTCTGTCTGTCTGTCTGTCTGTCTGTCTGTCTGTCTGTCTGTCTGTCTGTCTGTCTGTCTGTCTGTCTGTCTGTCTGTCTGTCTGTCTGTCTGTCTGTCTGTCTGTCTGTCTGTCTGTCTGTCTGTCTGTCTGTCTGTCTGTCTGTCTGTCTGTCTGTCTGTCTGTCTGTCTGTCTGTCTGTCTGTCTGTCTGTCTGTCTGTCTGTCTGTCTGTCTGTCTGTCTGTCTGTCTGTCTGTCTGTCTGTCTGTCTGTCTGTCTGTCTGTCTGTCTGTCTGTCTGTCTGTCTGTCTGTCTGTCTGTCTGTCTGTCTGTCTGTCTGTCTGTCTGTCTGTCTGTCTGTCTGTCTGTCTGTCTGTCTGTCTGTCTGTCTGTCTGTCTGTCTGTCTGTCTGTCTGTCTGTCTATCTATCTATCTATCTACCTACCTATCTATCTATATATATATATATATATATATATATATATATATATATATATATATATATATATATATATATATCGAGTTCATATAGGATTCGATAGGTCGTGTCTTCTGAATTGGTGATATTTTGTGTAAATCTTCTATGGAGACGCACCATACCAATTTCTTGTCTAATAAATAATATGAAACTTAAAGGGAAATAATGACATTTTTCCACAAAAATGGAGTTAGCACTTGAAATCGCCAGACGAGACCAAAATATATTGTAAATTCATCACATTTTGCATGAAAACTTTCCTACCGAAAGATATTTCAAGTTAAAGTTGATAAGCGTTCCACACTTTTACGACCGGTACTTGGCAAGTACTTTTGGTCCTCACCAAACTGCGGGCTTTTCCCGTATTGTTTTTTTACGCGATAGAGTTGAAAATATATTTTGCGTTCTGCTTGTTGTGATTATATGCCCGTCGATCTTCTAAAACTAACAGCGATTGGAAAAAGTGGCAATAAAATTGGAAGCTCATCGATGCACATCAACGGCGGCATAGTTAGTGGTTGCGACCCTCAATTTGTGAAAATCGATTCATTTGTTTTCAACATTAGGAGTATTGTATAATTTGTCTGTGGCTGTATATAACACTATGCTTTATATTATCATGAACAATAATATTTTTTCCCAAAAAAACTAACAAACAATAACACAAAACTGGCAATTAAATCGGAAGCTCATCGATGCACATCGACGGCGACCTATTTAGCGTCGGCGATTTGTTTACAAAGTCATTGTCATGCTTCTCGGCGCACTTAACCATTGTGGCGAGTTGTTCCTGATTAGTATACCCAAGTCCCGTAGCAGGCTTTGTTAATGACGTCACTGGTGCCATTCTTGTGTAGCATTGCAAAATATATCTGATTTTGAGTTCAAAGCTAATTAAAGACTTATTCAAATTATTGTTTTTAAGTTTCAATTTTCTTGTTAATCATTATTAAAGGTATTTTATCACTGTATTTCATAGTAGTTGACACTTCAGAAACTTGTGACGTAATAATATTGTATCCAATATGCATTTCCCTCACCTTTTGCTATTGTGGCGCAGTGCCGAGTGCTTTGCGAATACTTGCTTGCCTGGGGTTCAAATAATTCCGCCCTTATTTTATTCGAGTTGGTATAGTTTGCATGTTGTTGTTATTCATGACTTTACTGATAGCCAGTCATGCATCACGGGTGCTTCACGGAGTGCTTCACGGATCAGAGCGCTGCTCGAACGCACGCTAGTAGCGCTAGTAGCGCTTTCGTTCTCCATGGCAACCAGGCGTGAGCCAATGAAAAGCCAGAACGTATTCCGTTTCTGGCTTTTGATTGGCTGACGCCTGGTTGCCATGGAGAACGAAAGCGCTACTAGCGTGTGTCCGAACAGCGCTCAGTTTGATCGGAAACGTCACAGAGCCTCCAAAAAATGCCGCACTCGATGTAAACAATGGTAGTGAAGGACGAATTTGTCAATGACCTTCATGAAGTACACAAGGTACTTGTTTTGTATTTTTTTCCAAACTTACAACTTTGAATTTGGGAATAATTTTATTTAATTCTTAAATTTAAATAAAATAATTTTAAAACCATGACGGTAGCCTAAGAAATTGTTACTAACAAAATCAAAAGGTCATTATTTCCCTGTAAGTCATGCCTTCTTCTGAAGGCATTGGCGCGTCTCTGTACGCCAAGGGTTACCTCTCCTTCCTGTCCTGAGATGACAGCACTACCGCTCTACGGCGTAGGTACATTTCGGGTAGGGTACTAGCCCATAGGGTTTACGTGTTAAATGACTCATTTTCGGGAAGTTATATCTCCGATTCTAACGAACCGAATTGGATGCAACTGCTTTCAAAAGACTGGTCGTCCAATTATCTTGTGATGATTCAATTCCCTTTTTTCACGTAGCCCAGTCAAATTCCTTTGGCGTGCAGTGTGAAGATTGCATTGCACGCGGCACCGGCCGCATCCGCGGCTCGGATCGCATCCCGTTTCTCCGCGCGGAGGCGCCCCGATCCAAATAGCGCGCGCCTCTCAACTGTTGTGTGGCCTTTAAAAATCGCAATGTCCCAATCGCTAATTAGCCGCACCTCCACCACTTGACCTGCATAGTGTATACAATCGTCCAGCGAAGCGGACGGGTTAGCACTAGTACGTACTATGCAAAAGAAACAGAGTCGTCTACTAGTCAACGTATATGTCTATAAAATTATGTTATTTCTCAGAATAAAATAGCATGAATAGATTGACTAAAAAGATCAAATATATTTATAAAAATGCAGCACGCCATGTCACCTTAAAAAAGTATGAAAAAATGACGGTTATTAATATGGAGAATCCGCCTCTACTACAAGGCATGCTTCTGTCGCAAACGTCTCATAATCGCTTTGCTAAAAGCTATGTGCAGATTAGAGATCTAATCCAATAACACAATCCTGACATAGCACGTGTTCCTTAGTTTATTTATTTATTTATTCAGGTAAATCGTCAACAGATGGAGGAACCCACTGATAGGTGAAGTCATACATTGGTGACAGGTGAAGTTACGTCAAATACACGCATATATCCCTACAGACTACATGTTATTTTATTTAACCAATGATAAAGTTCATACTTGTTGTTACCACCGCAACAGGTTTGCGTCTGACTAGAACATTGAGGGCCTGGAAGACAATGAGGACCATCATTAGCGAACCATGGAACACGATAGAGGTAATACTAACAAATTGCGGGGAACAACAAGAAATGATGACATCAATTATTTTAGAATGTGGTGTAACTGACTTGGCGTCTGCAATTACTCGCCTGCGGCCTGTAGGGAGGGTATAGTTGCACTTATACTAGACAACGCAAGAGGGGAGGGTTCAGTGCTAGCTTATGTCACTAATTAATCAACATAAACAAACAGCTCGTGAAAAGACCTGCTCCTGAACAAGTGAACTGTAAGCTGAAAACAAATCAACTGCAGCAAGCGAACGTTTACAAACCGTTCACAAAGAAAGGCATCCCGGGGCTTTTTTTATTTCAAAGAAGCATATTACCGAAGTTCCACTTCAGAAGTTTTACAAATAATATGTTATATGCTGACAAGATAAAGCCGTTTAAAGAGAGATAGTCACCTTTTGATTTGGTTAGCAACAACTTATTTGGCTACTGTTATGGTATTATAATGTTGTGATCTAAATTTAAGAATTAAATAAAATTATTGCCTAATTCGAAGTTGAAGTTTGTGAAAATTAATGATCGGTATTTTCCCTCCACTATTGGAAAGTGCAACATCTGGCGCTTTGGCATCAATCGGTTCAACGTTGTTGAATGGGCACTTGTAAACAAATCGCCGACACTAAATAGGTCGTCGTAGCCCGTAGTTTATCTTGGCACCGGCCGGCCGGTGCCAAGCTAAACTGCCGATTTCAATGCACTTTGTTTGCAAATGATTGTTGATTGTTCATACAAATTGGCACATATTCGCAAAAGATAGAGTGCAGGAAAAATATTGCATAACTTCATGATGAATAACAATGCGTAGGGAGGTTAATTGACTAAATTCGTTATCGAGTTCTTGCTGAGTACCGACTGATATAAGCGTGGATCGCTTATCAGTAGGATCAGTAAAGTAGTAGTAGTATCAGTAAAGGCATGCATGTATTTAAGCTGATGAGGTATTCTGGGAAAATATTACTATGTCGACCGATACAATTAATATTTAAACTTTCATATACACCTTTAAATATTGTCTTACGCTTCATAAAACTAAGTAAATGCATACAATGCACACGCACACACGCCCGTACACTGCCAGCGAACCAATATGCCGAACCCGTTGAAATGTACACACATGATTTTCTCCCGGTTTCACGTCATCACAACCTGACCAATCACCGTCGAGCTTGCTCAAAATTGATTGGTCAATACTAGCTGATAGCCAAATATAGCTTATGAGCAGATCCGATAAACACGGCCAAGATGCTGGAAGCTGCTCGCGGTTGTCATACTTTTTACCAATGTTGAAGGAGCGGAGTACACCCCCTGCGTCGTACCTAATTACCTATTACCCGTCAAGGCCCACCAACTCCGGTGCGTCGGTGACTTAAGCCCAGTATAGACGAACAACTTTTGTCGGCAACTCTCGGCAACCGGTTGCTCAGCAACCCTCGGCAACCTGCTGCCGACGGCGGCTGGGCAACCGGTGGCAACCCATGGGCAACAGGCATCAACACCGATGGCGACCGGTCGAGTGGCTCGCTTTTGGTTACGTCACACTGACGTCACGGCTGGCAGCTCTCGGCAACACTCCGCAACCCAGCACGTCGGCCATCTTTGCTGCTGTATTGTTTATAGGCCAAGGTAAGTATTTTTTTTGTTTAGAGTCGAGAGGTTCTGGTAGTTCTAGAGACTTCTTGGCCCATTGGTCTAACATTTTATTGATAAATGCTGATATTTGCGTGAGTATGGGCCATGCATGGTGTTGATATGACCTAGATATGTCTATGTTTTGATATTGAAGTCATGGTGCTCAATGTGGCGCAGCTAGCTGACATATTTATTTTGATACCGATTCTGTTTTGCTTCTTTTTATAGCAGCATAACTGCTTGGAAAATTCACTTGATGCCAGAAAATGTATACCTATTGCCAAAGTCAGACAATTTTGTTCATGGATGTTCAGTAGTTAAATACTTTGGCTGTGTTGTTCTCCGTACCATATGTAACCACTGGGTATGAGTGTACTCATTTTATGGAAGCTAACATTGAGCTAATAGTTCTCTCCTAAAACATTTTTAATGTTGTATTTACCAAATGAAATACAGTGGCCAAATTTAGCATGAACATAAACTTCCATTTTTTTTGTGATGAATCTAGTTAAAACCTTTTGAATAGAAATATTTGGGAATTGGTAGGGCAGGCATCACACTTCCGTACACCAGCTGTACATAATTAAGTCTGATCAAGTGGTAAACAGGCCTATGCCATTAACTTTCCCTTCTGGCTCCCAATGCCCGTCATCAAGCCATGCCCTTCTGGCTCCCAATGACGTCATCAAGCCGGCTGCACCAGTGTCCTAGGATTGCAAACTCAAACGCCCTCCCCCAGTGAGCCGTTTTGCCCCCCCCCCCCCCCAGTCAAGAAATGTTGCCCACCCTGATTTCAGTATTTCCATGTCATTTTTCGCTTGATAGGTATTCAATTAAAATAAAATATGCTTACCTGGTGATAAATGCATTGGCGGATCCTAGCCTCTCTCCGTGTGTGTGTGTGTGTGTGGGGGGGGGGGGGGGGGGAGGGGGGCATCTTTTTGTGGCAAAAAGGAACCCCCATTTTGTTTCTCCGCAGATTTGGTCCGGTCACCTTATTTTGGTATTCGAGCTTAAATGGGACTGTCCCACCTTTGTGAAAGTTGTCGAATCACACTTAATTGTATGTCTACATATCAGGCGAGATCAGCTGAACATGTTCGTGATTTTTTCCCGATTTTTTTTATCTTGGAAGATATTTAACTTTTAGTTTTATGCGAAAAGTTGGGTTGATGACGTCATATGATTTTTTCTTAATAAAAGAGAAATCCTTTGTGCTGCCAAATGTATGGCACAATTTTTTGTCGACATCTATTGCGCAGAAAAAGCGAACCACCCGGTGTCTAGATTGGCTTAGATTGCGAACCACCCGGGGATCGATAAATGAAAGACGAAAATATTCCAAGGCTGACCTTAAAACAAGTCGTCTATCATTACCAGTGGGGTACAGAGACGACGCTGTCGGTTTAGAGTCCCTATTCAAATACACATGGGCCTTATCTTTTACAGATGTCAAAATCAAACTCGAATATTCTTTTGATTAGATCATTGTGGTTGTTTTAACTGCTATCATACTTAATTTAAATGCCTAACCATAAGAATGGCTATCTCAACTCAAATATAATGTAAAGGTGGGATAGTCCCTTTAAGAAATTCACTTAAAAAAATGTGGATTTCTTTTTTTCCGAAAAAAAATTCTTATTTTTTGGGGGTCAAAAACACAAAATTGTGAAAATCCGAGATAGCCATTTTGAAGAGAATGTCATTCCCTTTCCTTTGACGTTTTTTTTTTGCAATTTGCTTCAAAACTCTATTTGTTTGCGATTGTTCAAACATTTATCGTTTTCCCACCAAAAATGGCATGACATGACGTGATTAAAACGTCATATTATCTCCCAAAATACATCAATTTCATTGAAATTTGTCGAGAAGATATAAAATTGATGCAGCATGCGGTACTGAAGGTTTGACGCTGATATATAGCATAGTTTTCAAGTTATTGAGAAAATCCGGGAGTGGGGCAGATTCTGCCCCCCCCCCCCAGCGGGGCGCGGGTTAAGTGTCACAGGGGCTGCTTGAATTGTATCAGGTGCGCTTTTTTGTCTATCATTGAAAGAAAGGGATACATACAAACTTCACATTAAATAATTCGAGAAAAACTTCCTTTACATAAGTTTTCTCCTAAGAGCATTGCCTTTCACGTTCAGTGAAGGGAACGCGGGGGGCCTACTTGTATTGAATGCCCCTCCCAGATTCCTGTGGGGAGGGGGGGGGGCATTTACCCCTGATGCCCCCTGGATCCGCCAGTGCCAGCAATAACCGCCAAGGAGAGCCTCTGTCAGACACTTAATGTAATTCATTTTCTCATTTTCCAAATTTGTATAAGCAATTGCGAAAGTTGTGTCATGCCGCGAAGCGGCGCGAAATTCTCCGTTTTTTACTGTGGATAGCTGGATTTTGACTGCTGCAAAGACAATTTTTACGATTTTAAGATAAATTGGGAACGCGCGGGGGGGGGGGGGTACTTGTATTGAATCCCCCCCCCCCCAGATTCCTGTTGGGGGTGGTGCATTTGCGCCGGACGCCTCCCTCGGCCCCTGGATCTGCCAGTGGATAAATGTATACAAATACAATGCAAATGTCATGAAATTCCTAAGTTTTAGTATTTCCCAGCCAAAATAAGTATCTTTAAATTATTTCTGGAATATCTTGAATTGTAATATCCTTTGAACAATTGCTCATTAGCGGTAGAGTGGGGGAGATAGGGGGGGGGGGGTTGGATCAGGAACGTCGCCACACAATTTGGACTGGGTGGGAGCAACTGCTGAGCCGATTGTATTCAATTTTGGTGTGTGGTTAGGGATCTCTCAGCCGCCACTTTCCTACAAGTTGCTTCTGCACGTGCTCACGTGTGCACCACGTATTTGCATCTCAGAAACTACTTCCCTGATCGAGTTGAAATTCACCATACATTTCCTTTGCATTCGCTCGTTCATCGCCAACTACGGCGCCTTACTGGTTCCGTAAACAAGTTATGAAAGAAAAATGACGAATGACCTCAGGGTGAATATATTTTACCTCGTGGAGGTCACAGGATAAAAATACCACATGGATCTTTTCATTGGCGGATCCAGAACGGGTGGTTTGGGGGGGGGGGGGGGGAGGATTCCAAAAGGTCTCACACAATTATGAAAACGCATCGGATTTGGCTTGCGTATGCATTGATAGCTGATGTAAAGCTAACTTTCCTTAGTACAAGTTGCTTAGACTTCTATATTAGTAAATGTCTTCTATATTAGTAAATGTGTCAATCTTGCGCCAATTGCAGGCGTTTTTTTTTGGGGGGGGGGCAATTACCCATTTTGCCCAACCATAGATCCGCCACTGGATCTTTGTATTTTGCAAAAGATGCGGGACTCTGGTGAAAATTGGGCAAATTTAGCCATTTCCTGTGGATTTATATGCATTTTCATGTTTCTCCAATGACTTATAATTGGGAGGTCACACAATCTACTTCACCTTTGGTCAACGATATAAAAATCATCGGAAATAGCAGAATTGTAGGTGGTTATGACCTGATTAAATCCTGTGAGTATCTAACTGATCGGTCAAACAATGTGGCTGCGGCACGACCTTACATTTTTGGAGGTGGGATCACTAGACTTGACTTAGTGACGTGACCTGAGGAGACCCGAGGTAAATAAATTAACAGGATTTGGGCAATTGAAAGGCAAGCAGTTGTACCAAAAATGGCGGCGCGAAATGACGTCGTTTTCCGCTATTTCTTACAAAACTCAGGGGGAGGGTATCCGCCCCCACTAGTGGAATCCAGGGAGCGGACATCAGGGACAAATGCCTCCCCCAAGGGAATATGGGAGGGGGGGGGGGGGGGGGGAGTATGCAATACAATATGCCCCCCCCGCCCCTTCGCGTTCCTTGCACTGAACATGAAAAACAATGATCTGAGGAGAAAACTTCATGAAAACGGAAGTTTTGTCTTCTCTCAAGTGATTGAATTTGAAGTTTTTATGTATCCCTTGCTTTCAATGATAGACAAAACAGCGCACCTGATGCAATTCAAGCAGCCCCGGTGGCACGCACCCCGCTGGGGGAGGGGGGGGGGCAGAATCTGCCCCTTCCCGGAATTTCTCAATAACTTTAAAACTGTGATAAATATCAATGTGAAATTTGCAGTACCTTACTCATACTGCATCAATTCTACGTCTTTTAAAAAAATCAATGAAAGTAATGTAGTATTTTGGGAGATAATAACGTTTTAATGACGTCTTGTCATGTGATTTTTGGTGGAAAAACAATACATGTTTGAAAAATCGTAAAAAATACAGCTTCAAAGAAAATTGCAAATAAAAAACGTCAAAAGAACTGAAATGACACTCTCTTCCAAATGGCTATCTCGGATTTGTGTTTTGTTTTGTTTTTTTTACCCCAATTTTTTTCTTCTCTATGAAAAATGTCCACAAAATCAATTTGTTGTCAATTCGAAAAAGTGAACTTCTTAAGCTCGAATACCAAAATAACTTGATCAGCCCACATCCGCGGAGGGAAAAATGGGCGTACCCTTTTCCACAAAAAGGTGCCCCCAAAAATGGGGGTACCTCCCCCCCCCCCCAGTGGTTTTCCCTTAAAATAGGCCCTGCCAGCGCAGGTACATATCTTTGCAGCACATACAATGGGAAGGAGATAGTACACAAGACAGACACAACAAAACACAAGTCAAACAAGTCATACTAGCCAGGGTCAATGCCCCTCAGCCACTCATGGTGGTCTTGGTTCCGCTGAACGATCCGATTCAGGTAGGACGTAAAACGGTTGACAATGCCATTGTTTCTGCTGCTGGGAGGTTAAGGGCCATTAGGTCATACTCTCGTCTAATATGAAGATGCGTTTTTGCTATGGCCTATGACACTTGCACACAGGGTTTTTATAATGCAATTTTCACTAGAATGAAGCCTCTTGTAAAACAAAAGCTTTCTGCTAGCAACTAGCATAGCGCAGGGAAGAAGCTTGAGGGACTTACATAGAACATGATTTCTGGTCCACACTGGCATCTTTACTAATTTATTGATACATGAATGATGTGCCACACACAGTTCACGGAAGGCCTTCTTATCCCCGAGTGTGTCCCACAGCTCACAGCCATACATGTGCATACAGAAGGCTTTAACCCGCGCGGCGCTGTGGGGGGGGGGGGTAAATTTTACCCCCCCCCTCCCGGATTTTCTCCATAACTTGACAACTATGACAGATATCAAAGTGAAACTTACGGTAGCTTATGGTGCATCAATTCTACGTCTTCTGCCATCTTTTTTTTAATTCGTGAAAATTTGTGGCAGATAATGACGTTTTAGTGACGTCATGCCATGCCATTTTTGGTGAAAAAAAGTTAAATGTTTGAAAAATCGTAGAAAATAGCGTGTTACTGCAAATTGCAAATACAAGGCGTCAAAAGAAGGGAAATAACATTGTCTTTGACATGGCTATCTCAGATTGGCAAAATTTTGAGTTTTTGACCCCAAAAATGCAAAAAACTGATTTTTGGGGAAGAATTTCCACAAAAGTTTTTTGTTTGAAGATTTTCAAAAAATCGGAAGATATATTAGAGAACCGAGTATGAACGATGTTCAAACCAAATTTCAAAGCAATTTCTTTATTTTTGACTGACTTATGGCTCTCTAAGAACAAGTAACTCATGACGTCATTTTTTTAAATTGCGTTTTTTGGCTTTTACTGACCAGATACAGACAAATAAATGACACCACTGTATTTCGAAGACAAAACTAGTCTAGAAACATGCAATGTTTATTTAGATTAATCAATTTCAATTTCTTTTTTTGGATATGGCTTGTTGTGCTTGAGTGCCGCTCCCGAGATCGAGGCTATTTAAGGCTGTCACAAGTAACTACGAAGATATGTCGTGAGTAAAAAAGCTGCAAGACCCCGATATCTCTCTGTTTTGGTACCACCTTCTCCAGTTCAGAAAGTCGGTAATCGTTCAGAGCTCGTCAGACATTTCTGAGATATGCGCCACTAATGTCGCAGTGTTCATCTGTGTGATCAGCTGACGGGTCAAGGTCGTGGCATGCTCGACTGAAGCGACACTAGCGACATCTATCGAGAGAACGGTGAAGCAGAAGTTCAGAATAGTAATAGTGTCATGGGAAAATCGAAGAGAAAGAACACGAGCCCGTTGATGCATGATGTCGCCAAGAACAGACGGACAGGTGAGGATGTGGAAGACGATGTGGAACTGCTGGGAGCGAACAGCACAGCGCAGTCAGGCTCTGATGATGCAATGATTGCTGATCTGAAGAAATTCATCAGGCTCGAAAATCAGGAAAGCCGAACAAATATTACAAAGGAAATTAAACGGTACAACGAAGAGAGAATTGTCGCACTGGAAAATTCCTTGACTTTTTCCCTGACAGTAAATGAAACGCTGAGTAAACGTCTCACAGTGGTTGAAAAGCGTGCTGAGCAGGCTGAGCAGGATTTCCTCGATTGTGCCAAGCGCATTTGTGCTATGGAGGATGAGCTGGACAACATGCACCAGAGCAAGTTGCTGGATTGGCTGATCTTCTCCGGACCCACCATTCCTCGCCGGCCTCGGGACGGTAGGGGAGAAGACACGCCACGGCTGCTGGTAGCCATGCTGGAGCAACTGATGGACTTCCACGTGGACATGAGCCAGGTCAGCGAAGTTCACAGGGAGGAGAGGCAACTAAGAGTGCGGTTTACGGCATCCAAGCCTGGATCGGACAGGGACATTCTGTTCAGAAACAAAACAAAGCTGCGTGGGACCGGGCTGTACATCAGGGAGAGCCTGACGCCCAAGAGACTGGCAGTGTTCAACGAGCTCGCAGCCAAGAAGAGGGAGGGAAAAATCGTCACCACCTTCACCAGGAGCGGCACAGTCTTTGCCGTGGTGAACCAAGGTGAACGTCCACGCCCAGTGCGCAGTGACGAGGCTCTGCAGCGACTGCACGGCCTCCTGGCGGATGCCGACAACACAGCTTCGGCGGTGGGGCCACCACACAGCGAGGCAGCGAGGTCGAGGCCGACGGACCGGGGAAGGCAGGCCCGTCATTCAGTAACTTCGACGTCGCTGGCTTCCCGAGACGCAGGGATGCCCACCCTGAGCAACGCTGGCTCCCCCATGGAGGCTGTCAGCCACCCACAAGAAGTCCACCTGGCGGCAGAACACGCAACCGGAGCTAGTGGCGGTGCCCGCGTCCGAAGTACTCCGTCAGAAGAGACGCCAGGGAGGTCGCCAGCGATGGCAACCAGAACAGCTGTCTCCTGCTCACCAGAGGAAGAGGGCAGACAGCAACTCCACAACAAAGCTGGCGCAGACCGGTCCACTCGCCCAGATTCCACGCCGGTGGCTCAGGAGCAGGCTCCCAGCGGACGCGAGCTCATCAGAGAACCAGAGAGGCGTCCGGCCGCACCGATGGTCCGCCGCCTGGGTGGTGGACTGACAGCGAATCTCCGCCGGCGACAGGGTGCGGACATCCGACAGTTCCTGTTTGCCCCGTGTGATCACAGTAAGTGTGATTAGGATGCCGCTCGCGCTCGTCACCACGTCACCACATCGCCGAGTCTTTTGGTCAACTTGCCTATTCAGTCCGACTATCATTATCCAGTACGTGTATCTGTGTGTGTTACATCGCTATTCGTTTTTGGTGGTTCGTTTTTCTTAAAGGTTGTGCGGTTTTCCATTCTCGTACTGGTATTATATTCTGTTGTTGTTTTTTAAATATTGCACTGCATTATTTTGTTTATTTGTGTGGGAGCTTTGTCGGTCAGGTGATTACTGTGTTGTTCTTCAGTCAGGGACAAATACATAGGAGCGTATATGAATATAGGATATTCCTTTTGATGGAAAATAGGTTGTGTTCGATATGCCCGGGGCTGGGAGCACAGTTTTTGACATCAGTAAATTACGGGGATTAGTAACTTAACAATATGTTCGTTAAACTGCAGGGGACTGGGAGATTTCAAAAAGCGCAGGGACGTTTTTAACAAATTAAGAAGTGATGGTTATAATATAATTCTTCTTCAGGATGTACATTGTAAGACCGGCAAGGAGGATACGTTTAGGAATAGTTGGGGAAAAGACATTCTGATTGCGCCGTATACTCGTAACGCCCGAGGTGTTGCAATATTGACGCATGGAGTAGACGCCGAACATAGTGACGTAATATCTGACAAAGGGGGAAACTTTATTATAGTTAAAATTACAGTAAATAAAGTGTATCAGTTTATGTTGGTGAACATCTATGCGCCGAACGCGGATGATCCCGCGTTTTTCAGTAACATAGACGGGTTAATTGGAGATCAGAGCGACCTGCCAATTATCATCGCCGGAGACTGGAATCTGGTAATCGATCAGGAGTTAGATACGTACGGATACCGGCGAAGGAATCATCCTAGAGCGAGGGGTAAAGTCCTGGAAATTTTGCACCAGAGAAATCTTGTAGATATTTATAGGGTACGTCACATGGACGAAAGACAATATACATGGCGTGTTATTAATCCTGATGTTAAACAGGCCAGACTCGACTTCTTTTTAATTTCGGAAGAGCTATGCGCAATGGCTGTTGATGTCGATATTGTACCCGGTTATAGAACTGATCATTCATTGATATGCTTAACATTGAATTACGCGGAACAATCTAAAGGCAGAGGTCTGTTTAAGTTTAATTGCTCTTTATTAAAGGATCAGGAGTTTTCCGCTTTAGTTAAGCAAACTATTAAAAATACAATTATAGATTACGCTCTGCCGGTGTATACATTTGACTTTGTGAAGTCAGTTATCGGAAGCGAGAGTCTAAGTGACTTGCAGTTCACCATAAGTGACTCGCTCTTGTTTGAAGTACTCATTTTGAACATAAGAACTGAAACGATCACTTATAGCATCAGAAAAAGAAAACGATATAAAAGAGATGAGGAGGCATTGAATTATACGATAGCTCAGCTTGAACGGCAAATGAGCAGTAATCCTAGTGCTGAAACTGCTGAAGAGCTGGCTGAAAAGCAGAGCAATCTTGAAGAGCATAGGGAAATTCGGATGCGAGGAAATATTACACGGTCTAGAGTCAAATGGTTCGAGGAAGCAGAAAGGTCCACTAAATACTTTCTAAATCTTGAAAAACGCAACTATGTAAGTAAACTAATCCCCTGTTTACAGAAAGATGACGGTGAGATGATTCAGAACCAAAGCGAAATTCTAAAAACATTACAGCGACATTTCAGTGAGGTGTTTCGTTCACATGAAACTGAAGATAATCACACAGACTTCTTGAACTGCATAGAGCTTAACAAGCTTAGTAACGTAGATATTGCCGAGATGAAGGAACCATTGGCGCTTAAGGAGGTAGGACGGGCTCTTTATGCCATGAGAAATAATAAATCGCCTGGAAGTGATGGTTTTCCAGCGGAGTTTTATAAATATTTTTGGGAAGATATTAAGTTTATTGTCATGAGAATGTTGTCGTCTTGTTATGCATCAGGCGTCATGCCTCCATCATTACAGGAGGGTATTATAACGCTGATACCGAAAGGCGGAAAGCCAAGAAATCAAATTAATTCTTATCGTCCCATTACTCTCTTAAACACGAGCTACAAAATATTGTCGGGCAGTATTGCAAATAGGTATAAAAGAGTGATAGGAAAGCTAGTAGAACCGGCGCAGAGTGGATTTATCAAAGGTCGATTCATTGGCGATAATACGCGATTGACGAGTGATATAATGACATACCTGAAAGATGATAGAAGCTCCGGCGTCTTTTTGAGCCTGGACATCGAGGGGGCGTTTAATACAGTTAGCTGGAAATTCATTAACGCCGCCCTAGCTAAGTACAATTTACCATCGGAAATCATACGATGGTTCAACTTGATGAACGAGGGAACATACGCCAGAATTTTATATAATGGTCATTTATCTGACAAAATAAAGCTGTTCAGGTCTTGTAGGCAGGGGGACCCAGTAAGTCCCTACATATTTCTGTTGGCTATTGAGTGCTTAGCTGCACAAGTGAGGCAAAACAAAAATATCAACGGAATCACAATAGATGGAGTGGAAAATAAAGTATCGTGCTACGCGGATGACACGCTTATCTTCATGGATGGTTCGGTAAATAGTTGCAGGCGTCTTTTTCACGACCTGGGAATCTTTGCGAAGTTCTCCGGACTGCGTCCGAACATAGCAAAAACGCAGGCAATGTGGGTAGGGCATGATGTAGAAAATAGACCGCAAGTATGTGAGGAACTACCGATTCAGTGGACCAAGCAGATGAAAGTTCTGGGAATTATTTTTGAAAACAATTTCCAGAATATGTGTAAAAATAATTTTGAGAATAAACTAGACGAAATGAAAGCGGTGATCACAACTTGGCAGCGACGGCACCTCACCATTTATGGGAAAATCTGTGTGATTAAAAGTTTGCTCTTACCCAAACTGACACATCTTTTCTCGGCCTTGCCCAATCCGCCGCTTGAATTTATGCACTCACTAAACGCTATTTTTTCAAGTTTGTCTGGAACGGAAAACGAGACAAAATAAGCAGAAAGAGCCTTGTACAGCCGGTAGAAAATGGGGGAGCCGGTATGATGGACATCCACTTATATCTTAAATCATTGAAGGTGTCATGGGTTAGACGGCAGTTGCAATCAGACAACCAGTGGGCTAAACTCTTTGAATGCAAAATAAGTCGGGGAGAGTGTATATGGGATAGAAATCCAAGATCTCTGAGAAACTTTGGCAGAAACATACACTTTAATCGTTTTTGGAGTGATGTGGTCGAAGCAGTGGCTGATTTTAAAGTAGCTTACGGCGAATATAACCTGGATGAGATGGCATCATGCAGTCTGTGGTATTCTGACTACAGTAAATATTACACCAGTAGGTTAAACTCGTGGCATTCTAAAGGGCTTCAATTTGTTAATGATTTGCTGAACACTGATGGCAATATTATGTCGTTTATAGAGGCGAAACTTCAATACGGGATAGCAGGTGTGCAATTTGATTACGATTGTCTGGTGTCTAGTCTTCCCAGGAGTTGGAGGATAGCAAACAATACTAAATTATTTGGACCTCTGATAGACCCGTCTTTAGCGTTCATACTTTCGCAAACACATGGAGTTAAACATATTTATCGGAAAATGATAGAGAACCAAATACACAGAGGACATACACATAAATGGGAAAGCAAGTGGAACGAAACGTTCATGAATGTTGCATGGAATGATGTGTATTGGAATAATATACTAGCAGCAAGTTCAATGTGGTATCGTAGTATTCAGTATAAAATTATTACCAGGACACATGTTACTCAACGTTTGCTGTATCGGATAGGAGTGGCGGAATCTAGCAATTGCAATCGGTATCAGGGGGGGGGGGGGGGGGGAGAAGAAGAAGATAATATCGAGCATAAATTTTGGCATTACCATTTTGTGCAGACTTTTTGGAAAACAATTAAAGACTGGCTTGTAACGAATCATATTCTGGATACGGGGTCGGACTTTAGTGCCAAGACTAAAGGTTAGACTAAAGCTAAAGCTTTAGTCTCACCTTTACTAAAGCTTCTAAAGCTTCTAGGCCTCGGGACATCAACTTTTGTAAATCATGTAATTGTAGTCGCTAAGATGATTATTGCAAAAAGGGAGTATTTGAGCTTCAATGAGGTTATCAGGTGGCTCCGGGCTGATCGTGAACTGGAGCATATGGTTGCGCTGTGCAAGGGTGATCAAAGAGAATTTAAAAAGAAATGGGATCATGCGAATATGGCAGTGTCATCTGCGTAGCGTAGGTCTAACACGTTTTGTTGCAGTGTTTTGTATTATTGTTATTTAGTTTTCTCATAAAAAAAATTGACCTTATTGTGACCTGACCTTGACCTGAGGACGATTATATGGTGTCAGGCTGTAAAATGGCTGCTTCTATCGAATTATACGTGTAAAATAACCCATACAACATGTGTCGCATGGCTTTCGTAGACCTGTGACCTTGTGTGACCTGACCTTGACCTTGACCTTTGCTTACAATTTCACTTTTACTTATGCGGGAAATGCATTATACACTCTGGAGCATTTTGTGAGATAATAGTTGCAATATAAGGCTTTGGATGGAAAGTATAGCCCCAAAAACTCAAATACTTACATTTTACATTTGACCTGACCGTGACCTGACATGTGACCTTATTTTAAGAATTTAGAGTATGCATTCGATTCTTCTCGTTGAGAGCTTGCGATCGCCGCATTGCGCGTCTCGCTGCGGTTATTGGTTCGGAAGATACGAGAGGGGGGGGGGGGGTAAAATTTACCCCCCAGCGCCGCGCGTTCGGCTGGAGACCCCAGCGCCGCGCGGGTTAAAGAGCTTGATCACAACGTCCTTGTTGGCATGGCCAACCCTAGCACAGATCATATTTGCACTATAATATATCAATCGCTTTACCCTGCGAATGTCTCCTCTGTCACTGATATCGGAGGCCAATATGTGACCTAGGTATTTAAATTGATTGACCCAGGCCAGCTTGTGACCATTCAAAAAGATAACTGGGGTATGTGAACTAGTTAGATGTGAGGATACATGCATGGTCGTTGGGGATTAAATAGCATACAGACAGTCTTTTTTACATTTAATTTGATATCCCATGACAAAGCAAATGTTTCACACATATTAACCCGCGCACTGCAGGGGGGGGGGGTGATTTCCGCCCCCCTCAGGTTTTTCAAAGATAGCGAAAAAACGGCGGCGCGCAGCGCCGCCGGGTTTTGATACACCTGTTAGGACATCAATTGCGCACACTTTGAGAAAAAAATATGCTCGGGTCATCTCAAGTCAGGTCATCAGACCAGGTCAAGTGACTCCACCACCAAAAATGTTTGCAGTTGTGCCAAAGCCAGAGTTTTTCACCGATCAGGTTGAAACTTACAGGATGTCATGAGGGCATCAGTATTCACAATTCGTTTAACTCGGAATTTTGATATCGGTGACCTAAGGTCAGGTCAATTTCGTAACCTCCCCATAATAAGTCAATGGGGAAATATACAAATGCTTTCTATTTTAAGGATATGCATGGTACTAGGCCAATTACTTCTGGATCATGTTATTATAGGATATTCTTGATGATCCAAGTGTATGTTTTGTTCAGTGACCCCTATTGGGTCATTTGAGGTCATGCGAGGTCACCATCACTTTGTTGTCAATAACTCTCGACATAATGAAGATAGAGAAGTAAAACAGACATCAATGTGTTTGTCTCGTCGAGACACGTCTTTCCATATGCAACATGCCCTACTTAGGTCACCACTTGACCTTGACCTTAGGTCAAATTGTTAAGTTGACTTAACAAGGTCACCATATATATATCATTCAAAGCGCCTTGACAAGATAAACACAATGGCGTAAACAGTTTTCCGTTATCTTTATTAAGTAAAAGGTTAATAGCAAAACACGATTTAGCAAAAAAACGGCAATTTTTTCTTTTTGACTCTGGAGCCTCAAATATTGACCTGAGATCAAATCTGAGGACACCTTAGCGATTACAAATTTCACTGGCTGGCGTTTTTTTCCGTTTGTTTCTAACTATCATCGTTTCTGAGATATATGGGAATTTCTGGAGCGATGTCCTAAAACAGGAATAAAGTGCAAAATTCGACCTTCGATGACCTCTGGTGACCTCAATTTTGACCTGACTTAAAAACACACTTAACCCTATTTGTAACAGGCTCCTGGCTACCCCTATTTGTAACAGGGGGGGGGGGCGGATTCCGCCCCCCCCCGGAGATCTCGAGATCTACCCGTCCGATTTTCAAAAATGAAACGGTGTTTGGTTCCCCTCAACACGACCTACATTTATAAATAATAAAAACAAATATAAATTTGGGATAGGGGGCAACAGGGGGGCAAAAACTACAAATTTTAGTGGTATTTTTGATCCAACATAGCTTTCATGTTTATCGACCGATTTTAACACAACTAATAGGAATCGATAGAGATTGAATCGGACATTGATATATGACGGTGACGTTTGAAAATTCAAAAATCATAGGCGTGTGCAGGTCACTCAATATGGGGGTGAAGTAAATGCGTAATAAAATCATTTTTTGATGTTGTTTTTTTGATAAATGAAATGGTATGTGATTGAGACATTAGAAAAAACAGTTATAAATCACATTTTTTGCCATAGGCGGTACCAGTTTAGTGAAAAAGGGGGGTAAAATTGGGGAAAATATTAACCGCAGACAAGTTGCTACCCAGCACTATAAATATGTTACTGATCATAGATAGTTCCTTTTTACATGTTGTACTTCATCATAGGCGTATCCAGGATCCAAACTAGGGCGGCGCAAGACCTTTTGATAAGTATATTATCCGCTATTATGATACTAACTAGTCAACAGTGACTATTTCACTTACAACTTCAATTAACATTGCTTACCCCCCCTTTTTACTCTACCTGGACTCACCTATTATCTTATAATCGTTCGTAGAGTAGCCTGTGGTGCGTGTTTCATCCGAAAACTGCAGTATGTTATGTCATTGTACGCCCATGCCTCTTAGTTTCCTTGCAATAATATGACCCCCTTTCTTCCATTCCTGAGCGCGCCTCTGCAAAAAATGACTTTATTCCCTTTTCTGGTCTCATATGTGCATATATTATTATAAGCTAAACGAATATTGCCCCGTTATCGCTGGCATATCGTCATCACCATGCCAGTCACCCCCCTTTTCATGTTCCTGAACACGCCCCTGAAACTCTATATGTAATAAATTATGCAAATAATGGAAGCAGAAGCTATCTTTTACATCTTGATAGCTATAAATGCCTCTTACATTGCTCTATTGGCTTCCCGCCAAGCATTGAATACTTCCTGGAACCCCCCCCCCCCCCCTTTTCAAGCCCCTGAAACCGCCTCTGCCATGCAATTTTGTATGATATTTCATTAACATCATCTAATTTGCACTTGTTGCAATCACGGTAAGCCGATGTAACTCCTTCATACTTGATGCAGTTAGGAAGAAACCGTAAAGATCGCATTTCCTTATTTTCGCCAAATGTCGCCTCCGAACCCACCCAAAACTGTGCCCTGGAACCGCCTCTGTTCAAGTTAAGAACTCGAAATTTTGACTTCAAATGCGGAGTTCAATTCTATGAAAAGTCCCAAAATTTCATGGGCCTGCTCCCAGCCGTTCTGGAGATATCTGCGAAAAACATGAGGGGGGGGGGGCGGAATCCGCCCCCCCCCCCTGTTACAAATAGGGTTAAATACTTTCGATAGCACATGTATGAAGCTATCACATGCCTTTTTCCGCTTCTCGCTACGTTGCGTAGTTTTCGAGATCTCAGGGGGGGGGGGGGGGGGGGGGGGCGGCGGAAATCACCCCCCCCCCCTGCAGTTCGTGTTCGGCGCAAAGCCCCTGCAGTGCGCGGGTTAACTAGCTCTTCCAGACCTGCCCTAGTGGGCGAAAGTAGCACAACGTCGTCGGCATAGGCAAGCACATTTACAGAACATTTACCAATGTGGCATCCATAGCGGTGACATCCGCAAGTTACATATAAGGTCATCAATATACACATTGAACAGCAGGGGCGAGAGGTTGCCACCTTGACGCACATCATTTTCTACAGAGAAGGGATCAGAGGCACTGAATTTGCCCATTTCACTCTCATCTTTTGGTTCCAGTACCAGCTCAGTAGAAGTTTCGGGTAGGATGAAGGAACTCCTCTATCAGACAGTATCTGAAAGAGCTTTGAATGACAGACTCTATCAAATGCTTTACTTGCATCAAGAAAGCAATCATATACCGGAATGCCCAACTTAGTATAGTGGTTAATTGTTTCTTTGAGTACATAAGTAGCAAGAGTGGTGGATTGTCCTGTCTTAAACCCAAATTGAGCATCACTTGTAAATAAGAAGAGCTCCAGCCTCTCAATCAGAATGAGTTCTAATACTTTTGACAGTGTCGTAGAAAGAGCTATAGCCCTGTAATTTTATTTGTCATCTAGCAGACCACTGTTATCCTTAAAGGGAATAGGTCACCTTGAAAGTTGTAAAGTTGAAAATTTAATTGTAAGTTGTAAATGTAATTGTAAGTTGAAAATTTCCTGAACAAATATGAAGAGAACAAAATTCTTTGGACCCAAAAAGTCCAGAAAATGACCCAAAGTCAAAGGCTGGAGGAGGCGGTGGACCAGAAACTAGTTTGATTCAATTGCGTTTGGGGAGGGATCCCATGAGAGCCTCTTGTCCCAACACGTGATGTTGCGACTGGTGTCTTAGCTTTAAATTGTATGCATTCAATTATCCTTATCAGATCAGACTTTGCGCCGAACACGAACTGCAGGGGGGTTGATTTCCGCCCCCCCCTGAGATCTCGAAAACTACGCTACGTAGCGAGAAGCGGAAAAAGGAATTTGATAGCTTGGTACATGTTCTATCGAAATTATTCAGTGTTCTTTTAGGTCAGGTCAAAATTGAGGTCACCAGAGGTCGTCAAAGGTCAAATTTCCCGTTTTTTCCTGTTTTAGGACATCGCTCCAGAAATTCCCATATGTCTCAGAAACGATGCTAGTTAGAAACAAACGTAAAAATGAAAACGCCAGCCAGTGAAATTTACAATCGCTAAGGTGTCCTCAGATTTGATCTCAGGTCAATATTTGAGGCTCCAGAGGCCAAAAAGAAAAAAATCCGTTTTTTTGCAACATAGTTTGTTTGCTATTAACTTTGTATTGAATCAAGATAACGAAAAACTGTTTACCCCATTGTGTTTATCTTGTCAAGGCGCTTCGAATGATATACTTGGTGACCTTGTTAAGTCAACTTAACAGTTTGACCTCAGGTGAAGGTCAAGTGGTGACCCAAGTAGGGCATATTGCACATGGGAAGACGTATCTCGACGAGACAAACACATTGATGTCTGTTTTACTTCTATATCTTCATTATGTCGGGAGTTATTGACACAAAAGTGATGGTGACCTCGCATGACCTCAAATGACCCAATAGAGGTCACTGAAAAAAAATACACTTGGATCATCAAGAATATCCCATATTAACATGATCCAGAAGTAATTGGACTAATATCATGCATATCCTTGAAATAGGAAGCATTTGTATATTTCCCCATTGACTTATTATGGGAGGTTACGAAATTGACCTGACCTTAAGTTGCCGATATCAAAATTCCGAGACAAACGAATTGTAAGTACCTATGCCCTAATGACATCCTGTAAGTTTCAAACTGATCGGTGAAAAACTCTGGCTTTGGCACAACTGTAAACATTTTTGGAGGTGGGGTCACTTGACCTGGTCTGGTGACCTGACCTGATATGACCCGAGGTTATTTTGTTTTCAAAGTGTGTGAAATTGATGTGCTAACAGGTGTGGCAAAACCAGGCGGCGCTGCGCGCCGCTGTTTTTTCGCTATCGTTGAAAAACATGAGGGGGGGCGGAAATCAACCCCCCTGCAGTGCGCGGGTTAAGGAAGTTAGCTGGGTGAATACCTCAAATCCTTTTGGGAGGTTAACCCATAAGCAGTACTGGTGACTCAGATCCAGTGCAATGACTAGTGTATGCCGACAATTATAATCTATTCAGATATGAACAACATAGGAGTGAGGGCTAGAGAAGCAAGAGGAAGCAGGACGGCAGTGAGCAGAACAAATAAATTACCAGCCCTCCTCAGCCACTTTACCCCAATCACGACACAGTTGAGGGCCCCATCATGTTTGGGATAGAACATCATTAGATATAAGAATGACGGCAGAGGAGAATTCAGATATCATTTGATCCATCTCCGAGCAAACCTCTGGGAAGAATATGGAAATAGGGTGAACAGAAGGGATTCTCTTTAAGGGCAAGGTAATTGTTACCTCTTAGCAGAATCATAGCAGTACCGCTTCTCAGTAATTGATAGTAGCAACGGCTCATCCCTCCGTCACAGGTCGATAGTGACATCTGGTATGAGGCAGGTATAAGTAGCAACTCTGTCCATATTTCGGCCTGAAACAAAAAAAAAGTGTCAACAAGACGAATATTACATCAAAGTAACCATAAATCCAAGGGTCTAACCATTAGGAGAAATGCTAATCTACATCCATTTGAATGATAATAGCACTACAAATGAGAAGCGATATCAACCAGCAACACATGTTTTCTTCGCACGCAGCCTAAATATCTAACAGAACTTCGGTTACAAACTGCCTTATCAATGGATTAACCCACGAGTTACTGGGGGGGGGGGGGGGGGGGGGGGCTATTTTTTTACCCCCCCGTTATTTTGCAATAACGCCTAAACGAACGCTGGTATCATCACCAAACTTGCAGTACCTTCTCTCACATCAATTCTGCACATGTTGGCAAACGTAAAAATATGAGGCTATGATAGGTCAACCGGGAATGACGTCAGAGTGACGTCATTTTCTTCGTTTTTTGTTGCAAAATAATGGTTTGTGGAACACCCTGTCAAAGGTACGATAATTGAGATAAACTCAATTGTTTTAAATCAAATTGCTGACAATAGACTCAGTCAAACTATCAATCTCTATCTCTATCAAACTGCCATCTCGGATTTTTGAGTTTGCTTGAAATTCAAAATTTTGAGAAATCCAAATATTTGTTTTTGTTGGTACAAAATTTTCAAGAAAAAAACAGAATTATCCCAACAACAGTATATATGTGATTGAGACGTTTGCGGTGAATATGTGTACCAAATTTTAAGTCGATATCTTTATCAATGACTGAGTTATGACCTTTAAATGACAAACATCGACCACTTCTCACAGCATTACTATGTATAAAAAACGCATTTCCATTTTTGCTTTTTACTTCTATTTATATGGAACGAACAATGTTCTAAGGTCACTTTTCGCGTTCTAGACGAAAGACAAACCCATAAACATGTGTTACAACGCCTAATGACCGTAATCTGCAGTTTGACCACGTGACCTCGGATGACCTTGACCTGACCCAAGGTCATTAACAGCTTATAAAGGTACTTAGAAGTGTCAGACACACGAATCATATCGATTTATCGACAGCTTATGCGCTTAATATCGCAATTTTGCGCGACAATTCCATCCATCGAGACCTTTTGACACGGTCAAACATTTTTTACTTGACCTGACCTGTGACGTCATCGGTGACCCTGAAGTCAACAATATTATATTTCCCTCGATAAATTTCCAAGGGCTATCGAATTCCATTTGAATTTTTACATTCGGTCCAGTAGTTCTGGAGATCAGAGGGGTGGAGGGGGGGGGGGGGGGCAAAAAATAGCCCCCCCCCAGTAAGTCGCGTTATGAAATATACCCCAGTAACTCGCGGGTTAAGAGACAATCAAGTTATTAACACGTTAGAAGGGTAGATAGACTGCAATATCTATCATATTCATGCAGTCTGAATATAATACCTGTGGCTTACAAACCATCTAACCAGGTTTACACAGTGGAATGCCTTCAGTGGAGCACATTAAGATATAACAATGGCGTCCTTGAGCCGGCTTTACCAGGTTCAAGTATACCCGTGGCCAACTGCCGGAGTGTGACGTCAGTGAAACCAACCAATTGCGGCGCACCTAGCCGCTCGCACAAGACCACACATTGGCTGGCCGTGATTGAACGCTAGGAGACAGCACTACATGACGTCACCAGACCGAGCAACCACTATGCGAGTTAACGTTACTAAATGCATGAGAGGCTTTTAGAGAAATATGTCAATGAGGGAAATTGGTATCTAGATGTGATTGCCGCTGGGTGACGTCCCTACATGACGTCAGCAGACCGAGCAACCCACTATGCCAGTTATCGTTTCTACATGCGTGAGCAAGGTTTCTAGAGAGAATGAGGGATTTTGGCGGAAAAGATCCCCATAAAGCGAGTCATAATTGCGGTTCCAAATGATAAATCCTTGAGGAATATATCAAAATATCTTACCTGCACGGAGACGAGACGAAGTCCATAGGCATTCGAGCAGGCTTAATGAGGAGGCATGACATCTAGCCGTAAGAAGTTGTCATCTATGCGCGTGCGCACTGGCTTATTGATGTCAAGGTCAATCCCGTCATCGTCGAACTTACGAGGGAATTGTGAGGGATCGAGAGGTGATAACTTTGAATATAACAACTATCCTAGCCGGGACGAGGCAGATATGAGCCGCGCCCCTGTGCGTGATTATACTCTGTTGACAACGATCTTTTCGCTGATGGACTTATGGGTTTGTCAAATGAGGGAGGTATGTGGTGGTATGGATTCGAGCGCCTGGAATGAGAATAAAAGAGGGAGTTTTTTGTTTGGATAAAAGGAGCGGCTATCGTGTCATAACTAATAGCTGGATATTGACGCTGTAAGACGCCTGGGGCTAGCGAGCGGGTGAGTCGGGCGATGCAGTGCCGCTGAGGTGCGTTGGGCGAGGGATAGTGCCGCTGGAGTGAGGTGGTTTGGGCGAGGGGTTGTTCCGCCGGAGTGGAGACCGGTGGTTGAGATGTGGGAAGCTGGTGATGATTGGGTGAGGGGATGCCGCCCAAGAGGAGAAGATCTATGTCCATCGAAGGAAATATGTGGTGTACGCCGAACGATCAGGCCATGGCACTTTGTATCGCAACGTGCAGCTCTTGTTCTCCCGACTTTCGGACGAAATTATAGGTGTTATGTCTATCGCGGAGCTACCCAGGTGGTGCCGGCCAACCGGGTGGCGCTAACTCTAACGAGATCGCGACGTACGGAGACGTTAGGATCAGTGGCGTCGCGGTGAGGGGTGAATGCCTCCGTGCGACTGAATACGTCCATCGCGCTCGACCAGGCGATTGCAATAGTCGACACGCGCAAGCGGCCGCAATTTAGCCAAGTAGCTCTGAGTCGCGTGACCTCGGAGTTTTATTAGGCTGTGGTGCAGGTCGAGAGGAGGTGATTAAGGGGGCCAGGCAGGGCCTAGAGCGGGTGAGCTGAGCAAAGTTAAGTCCATCGAGGAGGGCTTGCGAGGTATGCCGGTTGACAGATTTTATGTTGTTTGTGCCGCAATATGCCACACTTGTCTTCCCGACCCTCGGATAAAATTGGTAGGTCTTATGTCCATCATGGAATTCTCCAGGTCGTGCCGGGCGACCGGGGAATGATGTCGCGGAGGAACCATGACGTGCGGAAAGATTAGGATCAGTGGCGACGTGGCGAGAGGTAAAGGCCGCCGCGTGACTGAACAGGTCCATCGCGCTGTCTTAGGTGATTGCAATAAGTCGGCAGCGAATGCAGTCGCAAGTTAGCCAAATAGCTCTGAGCCGTGCGACCGCGGAATTTTAGTAGGCTGTGGAAACGGTTAAGAAGTGATTAGGTGGCGCAGTAAGACGGAATATTCCGATATAACAAGGGAAAGGGAATTATATTTGTAGGAACCTTAAGCTTGGGGAGGTAATGAAGGGAGGAAATAGTATTTGTGGGGACGTAAAAATCAGAGAGAAATTAAAGGGAATTTTAGAGGTTGGGCGGATTACGAGATCCGACGTGGGGAAGGGACCCCGTGACGGATCATTCGTCGATAGGTACTCCGGTAGTCTACATCGTGGTAGACATTATCCTAATGTCCACCACAAACCGAACTCCAAAGACCATCATGACATACCTTTATCCGAGCAGCGAGAGACCTATATGTTGACTAACGACTGGCCAGCATCATCACAAATTAATTATGTGTGAGGTCGGATGAAGCGCATTGCAATGTTAGAAATTCACAAATGTTTGCGGGATTCCAAGAAAGTTGATAGTTCGGAAGCGACAAGAAATAGCGGATCGCCAATACCCCAGATCGATTCGCCGGTTCAAGAAATCATGAAAAATTTGTAAATGTTGCAGATTGTTGCAGAATGTTGCAAGACGCTGTAATTGTTGCAGATGAAGTCGTAGACCCCTAATTCCACCACCATTGTTTTCAGCGGCCCAAAAATCAGTCCGAAGGAAGTGAAGAAAAGTTATTTTTTTTATGTTTTTGATGTTTTTTTAATGCAATTGTTGAAAAGCCCGACTGCACGCTACAGGTCCGCTGCGCCTCTTTAAAAGCAATGTTTCGCCTTTGTATTGGTTTTGAACTGAGATAGCCCTCATCTTTGGCCATTATTAAAATGACGAAAATACGAAGGTCATTTTCCCCAAAACTTAGCCATTAAGCAATTGAATGCATTATTTTCAAAATGGGGTCTAGGCTAGTGCCGCCGCTGATCAGCTGACAGCCACTTTGTCGGCCAATCCCACTTTTTCAGCCAATCAGCGGCGGTCTATAGCTCAATAATGACGTCATCATCCCAAATTTAAAACCTTAATTTGTATCAAGTTTAGTGACTTCAGGATAAAAAAATGTCACCAACGTTTTGAGCAGCGCTTACCTCATGTTTTTGACTACAACCAGTGTATATTTGACAACTTTCAGAAAGGTGAAACATTCCCTTTAACATGGGAAAAAATGTGACAAAAATTAGCAAAAAGTGTGACAAAAATTAGCAGCGTCCACAGCTCGGCCGTGTTCATTTGGCAACATTTCCTACCTGGTTTACATAGCCTTGGGCGGGGACCAGGGGGCCACAGCCCCAACTTTTCTGCCATTTTGTTTTGCACAAGATGTTATTTTGGGTGGTGAGTAAAAGTTTTAATAGCATAAAGTTCACCAAGGTGAGAAGAGCCTAAATCTGCAAATAAATATTGCATAGGTGGTTGGGTTTCTCTCAAAACTAAATCAAAGTTTCACGGCCCCCTTTCTGTGATGTTCTTACATCCCTGCAATGAATACCTATGCAAGAAACAAACACAAATTGTCAGGCGCAGATATAGGGGGGGGGGGCGCTAGGGCGCCTCCCTGAATCAAAATCCTATCAAATATCCGCACCTAATTATTAAGTAAAGTTTGCAGAAGGTGATGGAGTGTTTACACTTTATAAAGAAATGATTACATTACAGGAGCAAAACATATCCAATATATATATATATATATATATATATATATATATATATATATATATATATATATATATATATATATATATATATATATATATATATATATACCAGAAATTTAGATTTAAATATTGACCAGATATTGACCAACCCCGGCTGTAACCAGAAATCGCACTTTGTACAGCATTGCAGTTGCACCAATAAAACCATCAACACTGTCATAGATAAGCAATGGACTAGTCCTATGCGTATATATTCATCATGTTGCATATACATATACATTGGTACATATACATCAGAGCCAGACACGCCACTAGCTACACTCGAGCATCATTGGCCGAGTAGAAGAGGATGTAGCCGGCCGAGCTCTGCACGGCGCTGCTGTTTAGCGAGTACACCTCTTGGTCGTCGAACTTGTGCCAGCGCCCCGAGTTGACGCCGCTACAGAAGGTAGTGTAATGGCCGCTCTCTGTCGAGCCGAAGTGGTTCACCACGCCGTAGAGGTGGTACTTGTGGCAGTAATGCGCCTCCTTGCTGATGACGTAAGGTGACATGTCGAGGTTTTCCAGCGGGAATTGCACGTTGGACTGGTTTTTCCTCCAGAGGCCATCACTGTAAAACCTCTGAATGTGGATGATGAGCACTGGTGGCAGGTGCCAGATGTCCAGCCGCTTGGTGGCCTCCGTGCTGCTCTTGCACTTTGGACACGTCCAGCCGCTGATGGTGTCTCCGGCCAGGTACAGCTCGATGCACTCCTGCAGCGAACAGCAGCTCGACCTAGCAGGCATAGGCACCGAGAGATGTGAAAACGTCTCGAACTTGGTCGAATGGTTGCCACAGTGCGAGCATCGCAACGTCGACTTGTACTGGCCCCAGCAAAGGTTCAGGATGAACGAGCGGTTGCTGCCCTTGAAGTCTTCCCATGCGACCTTGGCAGCGCGCGCGTCCGGCACACCGTCGTTCTCCTGCTCCTTGAGCGGCTGTTTGCAGTGCGCCTCATTCAAGTCCTCGTGCAGGGAATCCAGCAGGAACATGAGGAACTGTCATTGTGGCGAGTATTGGTGCATTCCCTGTATCAAACTAAAATTCATCGACATGATGTACTTTCACAATTTCATAATAATAATGCAAATTAATTTACCATCGTATATCCAGCAGCCGGAAACCGAAACACGGTGGAACGGTTGAACGCAGTTTACAAATCTTTTCGAACCGTGTTTTGCGCCAAGTTTATTTCAGTCAGCTGATAATTGCATATTTATAGCATGACGTGACAGACATATTGGTTCAATATGTTTTAACATGGCTTGGCAAACAGTTTCCATGACAATTATAAAACAAAACAATTTGCAAATTAGTAGCTGCAGAAAAAGTAGGTAATATTGTAAAAAAATGGATAAATAAATATTCCAAATGAAACATTAACTTTTATCAGCTGATTCAGCTTTTGGCATTGCGGAGTGTTCACGTTGTTGCGTGAAGTGAATGGGTATTTCATTTCCAAATGTGCAGAATCGTCAAATGTATGAGACATCCAAATGGGACTCCGCGAGTACTTTCGTAGAACTCTGGAAATTACATAAATGCGTCCAAGCGTATCCTTCCATTGGGCGAATCTGCCCCCATCTCGTCGGAGATCACTCACACTGATTTTTTGCTAGAACTACTCCGATGATACGACTTGGAATTATCTGATGAGACGAAAACACATCAAGACATTTGTAGTGGCTTAGACAAGATAGGCATGTATAATCCTGAGATACAAAAAACAAAATGATCTCAACCCTGCTTTTCAGTGAGAAAACTGTTACATGGGGGGGTCGTAAACAGGAAATGTGTCTAGGAATAACATTTCAAATCATGAACTGACCTTCATATCATATCATTCAAATGATTTCAATGCTACACAAAACAAAATACCCACCGTGAGATAAATTCAATTATTCTTGGTGGATTAGGGCGCGTAGCTGCTTGGAAATCATCACAATAACGCCGTGTGTCCGACACCAACAAGCAATGACGCTGTAGTTTGCTACTCGCTACTATTCTATGAGCGAATGGAAAAACGTCACGGGAACAAGTGAGCTAACACAAGAGTTAACGGCCATCCATCTCTCCATGAAGCCAGTCGATTGGTCAAAACCGAATAGGCTTCTGACGTCACAAATGTGAGTCAACATGTTACGGATATAACAGCATCCCAGGTCGTCGCGTCAGGTGTGACTGCACAGTGCCGCCATTTTCATTTTCCATTGGGGGCTGGTCGCGTTTTTTTTTGGGTAGACAAAGAAGTGGCACATCTAGCGATAAGTGGACGATGTCCAGCATATATTTGTCTGGACATTAAATTGGGTGCAAAGACGAGCCCATGCTCCGAAACTATGGGACCGATCTGGGTCATTTCTTCACCATTCGATCCGGCGTCGTCCAAAACAGTGTCTTTCTGAGTTTTATCCATTTTGGTTCAATTTAAGTGGACCAAATTTGACCCAAAACACCCAAATCGGTTTGTGGTGGGTTTGGTCTAATTTGGTCTACTTAGAGTGGACCAATATCTATCAAATCCAAAACGGCACCGTTTTTGGTCACACCAGATCGAATGATGAAGAAATGACCCAGATCGGTCCCATAGTTTCGGAGCATGGGCTCGTCTTTGAACCCAATTTAATGTCCATAAAAATATATGCCGATGACCACACCGAATTTCAAATCAATATCTTTATGTGGCACTTCTTTGTCTACCAAAAAAAATACGTGACGCGACGCGAGCATGCTCTAAGGGCCTGTTCCAGTGGCGCCTCTAACCTCCTCTAACCTCCTCCAAGTTGCTCCAACTTGCAACTGTCTGTAATAGGATAGGACTGCAAGTTGGAGCAACTTGAAGGAGGTTAGAAGAGGTTAGAAGCGCTACTGGAACAGGCACACATCATCTATGCCGACAAATGATTGATCATTGTAAACTAATGACGTAGCCATTGCCCAGTAGTCATAATATCAAAGAGAGTTTTAATCATTAATATGCTCAAATACAATACTTTTTCCATTTATATACGCAAAATGCAACGTAAAAATGCAAGCTTTTAGCCATAAATGTTAAAAATGTCAATTGGTGCCAGTTTGGAAACTGCATACGTCATAAAATAAATGGTAGCTTTCGAATTGAAAGATGTAATGTTTGGGCTGTGTGAACTAACCTGTTAGGTGTACTTATACGATTACGGCCTTGGTTAGGTGGCCGTTCGGGAGTGGGGTGTTGCTTCGACAAAACGGATCAAAATATGTATTGAAAATGTTCTCAACTGGGTAAGATTTAATCCTGTTATATGTCTGACAGCGACATTTAAAACACTTGCAGTCCCATAAACTGTTTGTAGGGGTTTGAACTTTGCATTTCCTGTGAATTATTCTAAAATCAAGTACAAAGTAGGAGGGCCCTACCAATTTAACATTAGGCCTATGACGTTGCATGGTAAGAATGACCTTCAAATCTATAAAGTTAGCATTGGGGCCCTACCAATCATTTGCAGGACATGACGCCCCTGTTCAGGTGTTCATGTACATGATGACTGAGTATTAGTAGGTGTCATTATTCTGTACTCTGTAGTACTAACCAAGGCTGCTTTAACAAAAGGTTAGGCAGATCATACGTCACTGATTCTGAAGCTGTATGACTACTAAGGCTGTATGACCAAGACCTTATGACTGGGACTATATGACCAAACTGACCTGGTTTTGGAATCAGCACATCTCTACCAATCCATAAAGGCAAGGAAAGCCAACATTTTCCAAGTAGGATCTTCATGGGGCCATCCCCAAAACACCGATTTCCCCGTTGGCTCGTGTGTTGAAGGCCACGGACCATGACTTTAGTGACGTCATCACTTAGGAATGTCAAACATTTGACGGGGGCTGGTACTAACTACTATTGCATATAACTCTGATAGTACTGTTATCATTGATTTGAGTGTTGATGCACAATTCAATCAATATTTTGGTGCCCATGTAGACGCTGTGATGAAGAAAGCCAACAGGGCTCTCGGTCTTTTGATGAGATCGTTTCAAACCGGAAAAAATGGTCGCTCATTGTACGATGTCAATCCCAAGTCAATCATATCGACATACTGCGCAAATGTTCGATCAATACTAGAGTATGGCTGTGTTATATGGGGAGGAGCTGCCAACACCCACTTGAAAAGAACTGAAAAAGTTCAGCATAAGTTCCTGACTTGGCTCTGCGCTCGCTGTCGTGTTGCAGATGTCGCTTTGGATTATGATAGTCTTCTACGCCATTTCGGACTAGCATCTCTCGCTGCAAGAAGATTGCAATACGACATTATGCTCCTGAGAAACATTCACAACAACAAAATTGACTCGTCTTTCCTTGTAGAGTCATTCCCGTTGGCAGCTGCTCCCCGTGTACTCCGTAGCAGATTGTTGTTCCACGTGCCGCATGCCAGAGTGAACACGGTCAAGTCCAGTATGTTTGTCAGAATCCCTCGTCATTGCAACACGTTCCTAAACTCTACACGGACCGTAGATATCTGGCATACAGGGATTAGTAATTTTAGGAAACATGTCATCGTATACTCCACTACAATACTCTAGTCAGTGTAATCATAGTGCTTTTATATCTCATAGGTCATGTCTTTTAGGTAGGCCGTGTGTATTTTTGAGTTGTCAGTCTAGTCATGTACTCATGTACTCATGTCATGAAATATATCATGTCTGTCTTGTATCGCATTTTATATCACATGTTTTATGGTGTCTTTTATAATTTTAGGAAACATGTCATCGTTTACTCCACTACAATACTCTTAGTCAGTGTAGTCATAGTGTTTTATATCTCATAGGTCATGCCTTTTAGGTAGGTCGCATGTATTTTTGTGTTCAGTCTAGTCATGTACCCACTTAATATCTCATGTCTTTGTCTTATATCGCATTTTATATCACATGTTGTATGGTGTCTTTTAGGTTGGTATGTTTGTGTTTTAGCGTGTGTTTCGCTACGTTTGTGACTTTATCTATAAGTGGGTTTGATTGGCCCGTTGATGATGATTGAAATAAACCAAACAACAAATATTTATTATGGTGAACTCAATATCACTCACCTGTGTGTTTCTATGTAAGTGAAGTGAAATGCTGGTTAAAATATTTTTTTGAGCTCTGACCTGAGCTTGTGCGACGCGCGCATTACTTCAAAATTATCAGGCCCAGGACCGCCCGGAGCCCAGTGATTTCCTTAAAGTTGAGGCCCGGCCCTGGCCCGGCCCAGGCCCAGCCCATGGCTCATAGGGCCAGCCCGGCCCACGGCGAACTCTGAAACAAACCCCTCGAGCAAGATTTCTTTGCAGATTTGAGCTTGTCTTATCTGACATTGTATTGCCTTGTCTTCTCTAAACAAGCCTAAACCTTTTGCTGTCAAAATGTCTTGATTAAATATTTTAATCACACGTTTGGACGAAGAAGTGAGGGAACGGTGGCCATGACCCCTGGCCCCCGCGTTCCTACGCCTATGCCACAGACATGTTTACATTAGCGGCTCCAGGGGGGGGGGGGGGGGGGGGGGGGCAAAGCGGCCATGGCCCCCCAAAAAACGCCTGAAATCGGAGACAAATTGACACATTTCCTGATATAGAAGACAATCTAAGCAACTTTTACGAAGGAAAGTTTGTTTTAAATCAGCAATCAATGCATAAGCAAGCGAAATCCGATGAGTTTACAGAATTGTGTGAGACTTTGGAATTTTACCCCCAAACCACCCGTGCCTCCCCCCCCCAAAAACGTTCTGGATCCGCCAATGCATGTTTATGGATAAACAAATATATGCTAAAATCACTTGCAATGGATTTAGAAGAAATACATTGAGAACTAACCAATATTTAACGTTGGTCTCACAATCACAGCACAAATCGAAGAATCAACGGAGCACGGCAACACCTTCCGACGACTGAATTGCTCACAAAATTGAACATCGCGGCAACCGGTTTCCGGCTCTAGTCAACCTCTCCCTCATTGGCCGAATCCATCGTGACGTCACGCTCGGAGGTTGCCCAGGGTTGCTCACGATCGCCGAGTTCTGGGCCTGTTGCCGAGTGTTGCCTGGTGCTGCCGGGTGCTGCCAGGCAACAGAACCTGTTGCCGAAGCCTGCTGCCGAGCAACCGGTTGCCGAGAGTTGCCGACAAAAGTTGCTCGTTTAAACTGGGCTCTAGTTCCCATCTCCCACATATGTCCTATGCATAGCTAGCTGGCATCTCCGGGATGGAGGTATCCGCACCAATTGAACGCGTGAATTAACTGGGACCTTTAAACTGAATAAACTGAGCGGATAGACAGACAGACGCTTATCAAATAGTAATATAGATTCCCCTATTTGTAATCTATACTCACTCATTTGGTCGTAAAAAACATCGCACACAAAGCGAAAGAACGGTATCAGCTTTTATTTGTCAAAGAGCAAAACTGCAAAAAGCATTCCACTCACACCATTTCAGCTGCACTCACACGACATGTTCAGTTTGCCAGTTCTGAGGTCTTTTCTCCCATAACGGCCTTCCCCGCTATCCCTTATAGTCGCTGCTGCATTGTCATTTGCAACACATGGATGAGTAGTAGAGCCCTACATGGAATGGCAATCCCCATGGAACCCATGGAACGGGATGGAGATGGGTGGGAATGGGACAATTTTGGGAAATGTAACGGGTTGGACCGGGTTTGGGACAGACCATATCATTTATAAGCACCACAAACAGTGAAATATGCTGAAATGCGTGGGAATGGGTGGGAATGGGAGCCCCATCAATTATGAATTTGGATTGGAACGGGTTTGGGTCTGGCTGAATGGGCTGGAAAGGGATGGGGCTGAAAGTGTGTCCCACGAAGGGCTCTAGTGAGTAGTGAGTATAAACTCACAGCATTCCTAAGCTGATAAACATATGTGTACGCGTCGCCTGTTACACCTGCCATCATGGTCACATGTCCCTGGACTTAGACTAGAAACAGCTCAAAGACTCCACGCTGAATGGCTACCACAGACTACATTTCCGGAGGGAGCATTACAAACCGGGCAGCCACGGCGATAATGATGCAGACTCGTCAAAGTTCCATGCCAGGACTATTACAATAACACACACCATCTAATTAACACACAACACACGTATAACACCAGCTTACAATAACACACACCATCTAATTAACACACAACACACGTATAACACCAGCTTACAATAACACACACCATCTAATTAACACACAACACACGTATAACACTAGCTTACAATAACACACAACAGCTAATTAACACACAACACACGTATAACACCAGCTTACAATAACACACAACAGCTAATTAACACACAACACACGTTTAACACCAGCTTACAATAACACACAACAGCTAATTAACACACAATACACGTATAACACCAGCTTACAATAACACGCAACAACTAATTAACACACAACACACGTATAACACCAGCTTACAATAACACACAACAGCTAATTAACACACAACACACGTATAACACCAGCTTACAATAACACACAACAGCTAATTAACACACAACACACGTATAACACCAGCTTACAATAACACACAACAGCTAATTAACACACAATACACGTATAACACCAGCTTACAATAACACGCAACAACTAATTAACACACAACACACGTATAACACCAGCTTACAATAACACACAACAGCTAATTAACACACAACACACGTATAACACCAGCTTACAACAACACACAACAGCTAATTAACACACAACACACGTATAACACCAGCTTACAATAACACACAACAGCTAATTAACACACAACACACGTATAACACCAGCTTACAATAACACACAACAGCTAATTAACACACAACACACGTATAACACCAGCTTACAATAACACACAACAGCTAATTAACACACAACACACGTATAACACCAGCTTACAATAACACACAACAGCTAATTAACACACAACACACGTATAACACCGGCTTACACAGTCAAGTGTCAAGGACAAAATCCAAGGCGAACGTAGCTATGTCTATAGCTATGAACGTAGCCTGCATGGCTATATCTCAGCGATTGTAGGGCATAATGCAGCCTGTCCTCAGGCATCCACGTAACAAAACTGGAGAAATCAAGACCGCAATATGTTAGTTTTCGATGCCAGTTGCGGGAACTGTTATAGGTGCATACATGTATGAATAGGATACACTGTGCATGTACGTGCGTGATGTACACTAGGAGACTACATCTACTCCCTGATGAACAGCAGGATAGTGTCGATATCCCCGAAGGAGGGTGACCATTTCAGAGGAGCGTTAGCTGTACGGATCAGAGCGCCATAGTCTGATGTTGGGTCCATGTTGATGTGGAGGAGGTTGTTGTCGGCGTCGGTCATGTAAGGAAAGGACACTTCATAGTCGTCAAGCCTGGTGCCTGTCACCATGGTGTAGTTGGCGGCTGTGGCATGGTTGTTGAAGATGCTGAGGTCCTTCGGTGCCGTGAAGTTGATCGCTTGGTAGTGTTTGATCCATTCGTCTGAGTCACCTGAAATTTATCAAAAATATTGTCATTTTATCTCCGCGACCAATCAGTAATGAGAGTCAGGTGCACCATGCAACTATATTAATTTAATATAAACTTATGAGCTCCGCGGAAATATTGGAATGAATTGGTCAAGTTTTACCTGAAGGTCTTTTTACTATTTTGTAGAGTGAATATGCGAATGTCGTGCAAATAATATGGCGAACAAGACAAAATCAGTTACAACTAAATCGAAATCTAGTGGATTGAACAAGGCAATTCAGTTTTTAGGTTTGATCAAGAAGAGCATGGAAGTCAAAAAGATATTGGATCAAAGAAGACCTCTACGAAAGCCAAGGACTGATCAAGGATCCCAACAAATCTCAGGAAAAGAACAATACTCAACAGTATAGTTTAGCTCCCAGTTGATCTCTCGATACAGTTAGGTAAAGGTCTCGTCTCGGATCCTACAGGATCCCGTGGACATAATTCAAAGAGGATTTATGAGCTTACGGGATTGGATTGGATTGCATCCTACGCTCGAGTTTCACAGTAACCTATGAGTACCTATTTCTGACAAAGAAGAATACAGATTGTTTCTTCTAGTTCCACTTTAGAATAAGTTAGGATATATCTACAATCTCTAAAGTTATCGATACAGAATAGATGAATCTTGATGATGCGGATATATATAATCTTTCGAGTTTTCCAGGGATGATAAGAATATCTTTGCTGAGCGAGTGACCAGCAAAAACTGTGTGCCGAAGGTACGAGGTTTTTGCTGTAGCATCCACGAAGCAAGATATTTGTATTTGCCCGATAAAACTAGAAGGATTCCATATCTTCATATTTGACAACATGAAAATAAACTCAAATCTCGAGCTGCAATCTTTGCATCCTGCAGGGTGCAAATATAATAATAGTTTTGCAGCATACAGAGGCCTATTTCACAAAGAAGTTAGTAATTACACATGTTTGCGATTACAAACGCAAGAAAAAAGAAAAAAGAAAAACGCAAGCAAACCTCACAAAAAGCTATTTCACAAACATTCACCACCTCTGAATTACCGATTGTAAAGAAAATTGTAAACACAAATGTTAGTACAGCAGAAAGCTTGAAATCAAGAACGTTTGTATTAAAACTTGATGCTAATGACAAATAATTTGATTGTTAACAAATTAATTTAACAAATATTTACATTGTGGTTTATTTTTTTATTCAATATAAAATTAGATATAGGGAGGATAATCTTTTAATTAACATTTCATCGGAATGCAAACTCTGATCGTAAAAATACATCTTGGTAAGCAGTTAGAGTAAACAGAATTTGACCATTCACCAGGTGGCGGAGGATAACAACAGAACTACTCTTAAAAGAAAGATCGTTGAATTTCTCGACCATTTTTTCACCTAACCTAGCCGATTTCCTACGTCGTAAAGGGTGAAGATTGACTGTACATTGCATAAGACATCGTTGACCGCTGCAATTATATCGCCATGCGGTTTCTCCGCGCGGAGGCGCCCCTCACAGCGCAATCGGTAAGGTGCATGCACTGTGACTGGACTTCAAAGCTGGAGATCCCTGTTCGAATCTCTCGGATTTTTTTTTGGGGGCAGCTATACCTATGCATAACTAGACCATTACCCTAACAACCTCGGCAACGTAACAACCTCACCAAGAAAATAACCTGAACAGTCAAACAATGTCAACTGTCAATGCAGTTTCTGAAATTCAGAACCCCTGACCCACTGGAATTACGAGTTTGTAATTGCAAACATTTCCTCACTTCCGTCAACCTTTGAGAAATAGAACGTGTGCAATTGCAAACATTTTTACAAACAATATCTTTGTAAAGTAGTTTGTAAATAGTAAATTGAGATTTACTGCCCTGGGGCTTTGTGAAATCCAAACTACAAACATGTGTACAAATTATTTGTAATTATATTTTTTTTTTGTAATTACAACAAAAAAATTGCTTTGTGAAATAGGCTACAGATGTTAAAGATGAATCTCAAATATGAAGAAAGGTGGATCTCTCAACCGAATTTCGGAAGCACCTGTGTATGGCCAAGGGACAGCTCACAACGAGAGAAGACTGCTGAAGGTGATCAACTTCGCAGCACGAGTTGTCACAGGCCTCAGAAAATACGACCATGTGTCTCGCGCGCGGGACGAACTGGGCATGGCTACACCTCGCCAAATGTGTGACCTAAGAACAATGATATTAGCTCATAGTGTACAGGCAGGGTGTGAGCCAACAGAGCTTGCATCTCTATTTCAGACCAACGCGGCCGCCCGCGCCTGGGAGCGAGTGACCCGCTCGGACTTTCAGCTGCGCCCGCCCGCTGTGCGCACAGCGACTGGCATAGGCGTAGGAACAGGGGGGGGGGGGGGCATGACCCCTCACTTTTCGGCCATTTTTTGGGCTAAAATCATTATTTTTGCTTGGTGAGAAAATTGTTTGATGGCAAAAGGTTCGCCAAGACGAGAACAACCAAAATCTGCAAATAAATATTCCATAGGGGGGGGGGGGGGGGGGGGGGGGGTACTCTCAAAACGAGATCACAGTTTCACTGCCCCCCCCCCACACACACACACACACTTTTCGTGGCGTTCCTACGTTCCTGGCTACTGGCCAGAGGTCGTTTGCCTATCGAGGTTTGTTTGTTTGTTAGAATTTATTAAATATATAGAAAACAACTTTGTAAACTATGTCGGATATTGGTGCATAAGCACAAAGCTTAAATCTAGGCACCGCTCTCCACACACACACACCTACACCCACACCCACCACACACACCTCACACACACACCACACCACACACACCACACACACACACACCTACACCACCTACACACACACACCACACACACCTACACACACACACCTACACACACTACACACACACACACACACCTACACACACACACACACACACCTACACACACACACACACACACCTACACACACACACACACACACACCTACACACACACACACACACACACCTACACACACACCTACACACACACACACCTACACACACACACCTACACACACACCTACACACACACACACCTACACACACACCTACACACACACCTACACACACACCACACACACACCTACACACACACACACACACACTACACACACACACACACACCACACACACCTACACACACACACACACACACACACCTACACACACACACACACACCACACACACACACACACACACACACACACACCTACACACACACACACCTACACACACACACCTACACACACACACACACACACACACACACACACCTACACACACACACACCTACACACACACACACACCTACACACACACACACACCTACACACACCTACACACACACACACACCTACACACACACACACACCTACACACACACACACACCTACACACACACACACACACACACACACACACACACACACACACACACACACCACACACCTACACACCACACACCTACACACCTACACACCTACACACACACACACACACACCTACACACCTACACACCTACACACCTACACACCTACACACCCACACACCCACACACCCACACACCCACACACCCACACACCCACACACCCACACACCCACACACCCACACACCCACACACCCACACACCCACACACCCACACACCCACACACCCACACACCCACCCACCCACCCACCCACCCACCACCCACCCACCCACACACCCACACACCCACACACCCACCCACACACCCACCCACACACCCACCCACACACCCACCCACACACCCACCCACCCACCCACACACCCACACACCCACACACCCACACACCCACACACCCACACACCCACACACCCACACACCCACACACCCACACACCCACACACCCACACACCCACACACCCACACACCCACACACCCACACACCCACACACCCACACACCCACACACCCACACACCCACACACCCACACACCCACACACCCACACACCCACACACCCACACACACACACCCACACACACACACACACACACACACACACACACACACACACACACACACACACACACACACACACACACACACACACACACACACACACACCACACACACACACACACACACACACACACACACACACACACACACACACACACACACACACACACACACACACACACACACACACACACACACACACACACACACACACACACACACACACACACACACACACACACACACACACACACACACACACACACACACACACACACACACACACACACACACACACACACACACACACACACACACACACACACACACACACACACACACACACACACACACACACACACACACACACACACACACACACACACACACACACACACACACACACACACACACACACACACACACACACACACACACACACACACACACACACACACACACACACACACACACACACACACACACACACACACACACACACACACACACACACACACACACACACACACACACACACACACACACACACACACCACACACACACACACACACACACACACACACACACACACACACACACACACACACACACACACACACACACACACACACACACACACACACACACACACACACACACACACACACACACACACACACACACACACACACACACACACACACACACACACACACACACACACACACACACACACACACACACACACACACACACACACACACACACACACACACACACACACACACACACACACACACACACACACACACACACACACACACACACACACACACACACACACACACACACACACACACACACACACACACACACACACACACACACACACACACACACACACACACACACACACACACACACACACACACACACACACACACACACACACACACACACACACACACACACACACACACACACACACACACACACACACACACACACACACACACACACACACACACACACACACACACACACACACACACACACACACACACACACACACACACACACACACACACACACACACACACACACACACACACACACACACACACACACACACACACACACACACACACACACACACACACACACACACACACACACACACACACACACACACACACACACACACACACACACACACACACACACACACACACACACACACACACACACACACACACACACACACACACACACACACACACACACACACACACACACACACACACACACACACACACACACACACACACACACACACACACACACACACACACACACACACACACACACACACACACACACACACACACACACACACACACACACACACACACACACACACACACACACACACACACACACACACACACACACACACACACACACACACACACACACACACACACACACACACACACACACACACACACACACACACACACACACACACACACACACACACACACACACACACACACACACACACACACACACACACACACACACACACACACACACACACACACACACACACACACACACACACACACACACACACACACACACACACACACACACACACACACACACACACACACACACACACACACACACACACACACACACACACACACACACACACACACACACACACACACACACACACACACACACACACACACACACACACACACACACACACACACACACACACACACACACACACACACACACACACACACACACACACACACACACACACACACACACACACACACACACACACACACACACACACACACACACACACACACACACACACACACACACACACACACACACACACACACACACACACACACACACACACACACACACACACACACACACACACACACACACACACACACACACACACACACACACACACACACACACACACACACACACACACACACACACACACACACACACACACACACACACACACACACACACACACACACACACACACACACACACACACACACACACACCACACACACACACACACACACACACACACACACACACACACACACACACACACACACACCACACACACACACACACACACACACACACACACACACACACACACACACACACACACACACACACACACACACACACACACACACACACACACACACACACACACACACACACACACACACACACACACACACACACACACACACACACACACACACACACACACACACACACACACACACACACACACACACACACACACACACACACACACACACACACACACACACACACACACACACACACACACACACACACACACACACACACACACACACACACACACACACACACACACACACACACACACACACACACACACACACACACACACACACACACACACACACACACACACACACACACACACACACACACACACACACACACACACACACACACACACACACACACACACACACACACACACACACACACACACACACACACACACACACACACACACACACACACACACACACACACACACACACACACACACACACACACACACACACACCACACACACACACACACACACACACACACACACACACACACACACACACACACACACACACACACACACACACACACACACACACACACACACACACACACACACACACACACACACACACACACACACACACACACACACACACACACACACACACACACACACACACACACACACACACACACACACACACACACACACACACACACACACACACACACACACACACACACACACACACACACACACACACACACACACACACACACACACACACACACACACACACACACACACACACACACACACACACACACACACACACACACACACACACACACACACACACACACACACACACACACACACACACACACACACACACACACACACACACACACACACACACACACACACACACACACACACACACACACACACACACACACACACACACACACACACACACACACACACACACACACACACACACACACACACACACACACACACACACACACACACACACACACACACACACACACACACACACACACACACCACACACACACACACACACACACACACACACACACACACACACACACACACACACACACACACACACACACACACACACACACACACACACACACACACACACACACACACACACACACACACACACACACACACACACACACACACACACACACACACACACACACACACACACACACACACACACACACACACACACACACACACACACACACACACACACACACACACACACACACACACACACACACACACACACACACACACACACACACACACACACACACACACACACACACACACACACACACACACACACACACACACACACACACACACACACACACACACACACACACACACACACACACACACACACACACACACACACACACACACACACACACACACACACACACACACACACACACACACACACACACACACACACACACACACACACACACACACACACACACACACACACACACACACACACACACACACACACACACACACACACACACACACACACACACACACACACACACACACACACACACACACACACACACACACACACACACACACACACACACACACACACACACACACACACACACACACACACACACACACACACACACACACACACACACACACACACACACACACACACACACACACACACACACACACACACACACACACACACACACACACACACCACACACACACACACACACACACACACACACACACACACACACACACACACACACACACACACACACACACACACACACACACACACACACACACACACACACACACACACACACACACACACACACACACACACACACACACACACACACACACACACACACACACACACACACACACACACACACACACACACACACACACACACACACACACACACACACACACACACACACACACACACACACACACACACACACACACACACACACACACACACACACACACACACACACACACACACACACACACACACACACACACACACACACACACACACACACACACACACACACACACACACACACACACACACACACACACACACACACACACACACACACACACACACACACACACACACACACACACACACACACACACACACACACACACACACACACACACACACACACACACACACACACACACACACACACACACACACACACACACACACACACACACACACACACACACACACACACACACACACACACACACACACACACACACACACACACACACCAGTTCATCTCCAGCACCTCTGATCAGTGACCGCCGCACGTGGAAGGACGCCCACCCGCCATGCACCAGCAAAGAGGTGCAAAGCCTCTGAATGAAATCGATAGTGACGTGAGGCGACTGGATCAGATTGGTTTTAAGCGTGCGGTAATGTCGTCACTGGTGGAGGAGGTCTGCAGTATGTACTGTGTAGTGTATTTTATTCGAGTGCTCGCTTGTGATTTTACTCTCAATTTGTATCACCCATGTATATGTTTGTTTTTATTTGCATAACTAAGGGCGTAGCATAACCATAGCTGTTTTGTGGAGTGCCAGCTCGAGTCAATACAATACAAGCGATCAAGGATCCCCGCTGATCTTCCAATAAACCATTATTTAAGGCCTCGGATACCTGTGGATTTCTTGTCAAAATTCCAAACGCATTCAATATTTTATTGAGTCCAAAATCCAGATCCTAAAAATCGGACCGGAGGATTCAGTCTTGAAATCCATGACTATTAAGGTGTCCCAAAAAAAACCGAGTGCCCAAAACAAAAGTGATTTATGTCCCTATTCATGCTTTCTGGACGACAAGGCATTACCAAGTTATGACTGCCGCCACTATACTTACTTGGGAATATGGTGAGTGTTCCCGACACAATATCACCCGCGATGCGCTATCGTAAAACTATAACAACAACAATTAAACAGGAAACGATAGCCATGCTTTTACGTCACCCTTTGCTTGCAACCATGAATCACGAACATGTGGTAAGCACCACTTCAGGCACTTCCAAACGACTGACTCTCGAGAGCTCTTATGATGCATTGCTTCCACAAAGTGTGCAGACTGCATTCACCCACCAATGACCAGCATATGGACAATTCTTACTTGATCCTTGTTTGTCGATTTTAGTTGCAACGACGAGGATGCTATACGTGCCGCTTTCGGACGAGTCGCGAATGGCATTCGCGGCCCTGTGGAACAAAGGCGCCGCAACAATCACTCTCAACATGTTTCAGAACACTTTAGGTCTAGGTCATCTGTTTTCAGTAACGAGTCCAGAGGGGTGGGGGGATCATGTGGTTATTGAGCTCGGAAAGGTCCATAACTGACTTTATAGAGGGCCCATTGTGGCGTGAGAGGCCAATTATGGGCCTCAGAGACCTATTTCAGCCTTTAGAGGGCCCAGTCCAGCATTAATTCCCACCTATAAAGGGCCCAATCTCTACCTACCTAGGGCCCATTATGACATATAGACGACTTCTTGGGGTAGGGCTCGCCAAGATCTATTGGGCCATGCACGTTTGAGGGACCCACTATTGCTACGTGGCGGCCTTTTCACAGCGAATCCTGAACCCGCCACTGTTATTGCTCGGTGTACGCGGCGTCGTCACGATTATTCGTCCGTTTTCGGCGAAAATTAGAGTTTGCGTTTGGTACCAATCAGGTTACTCACACTGGTGATAATTAGCATTTGCACTTGATGGTAATCAAGTTGTTTGAAGTGTCACCGGTGTTCTTTTTGTCATTTACGCGTGACCTTTAAATCTAGCGCTGACACAACCGGGCCTAACAGTATGGACATGCCCAATAATGCCACTTGTTCTTTCCTATGAACTTCAACTTTCCGAAAATATGTATAACAGGATTGCAATAGCATCGTTATGAGTCAGGTTTATGCTGCCCGAAAACACCACTTTTCGAAATTATTTTCTTGTTTTGGTATTGTACTACAGATCTCAAGATAGTATGATTGTCAGCATATGCATTTATGGATAAAAGGTACGGTTTATGAGATAGATGATGATGTTTCAAAGCTCAACAATGTACTCAATAACTTAATCCTCGCCCTAAATTCACCAAAGATGCAAAATAACATTTTTTTTTTAAAATGGCAATCTTTGATTTTCCAAAATTTTGGTTTTAGACCTCTAAAATAAAAATAAATGATTTTTTGGAAAAATCCCCACAAAATCAAAATTTTCAAAGATATTAGAAAAACCGGAATATGTTTAAGAGAAGAGAGTATGGGCAATAACCATGCCAAATTTCAAAGCAATATCATCATTTTTGACTGTGTGATGGCTTCCTAAGTGTAAGACACTGATGACGTCATTTTTTAAATAACTTTTTTTGACATTTTTGGACAAGATACGAACAAATAGTTACCTTTTTTGCATTTTTGAGCCAAAACTGGTCTAGGAACATGCCTTTTTATTTACATTTATCAATTTCTAATTTTGAGGTTTTCTGAAGAGCAAAATCGCTGTTCTGGACGTGGTAAATCCGAGGTCATTCACTTGACCTGGATGGTCACCCGTTGACTTGAAACCTAAAAATCGCATACCGTTAGATTCCTCTCATGACAGGCAACATGCTGGTTCTTACTGCATTGTTCTAAGTTGCTTGGTTTCGAAGTTAACAGGGGCCCCCGTAGGGCGAAGGTGAAAAAAGCTCCCGTAGGGCGAAGGTTAACCCAAATGTGCAGACAACAAAGCAAGATTTCAACCAGAGCATTGCCATGGCTGTTGTTACATAATGCATCAGGGGCTTGGCACAATAATCACTTGCAAATGTTCCAACTATCCTCGAGGAATAATAATATATTGATATGTACCAATGAAGGACAGAAACATGTTTTTGGGTGGCACAACTATATGTATCCAAGCCCCAAATACCCAAAGCTAGCCCCCCGCCACTTCCTAGAGTTGTGAGACATGTGTCAACATTGATCCATTGATCTCCACTTACCATATAATAGAGTATTTCGGCCGCAGGTTTGGCATGCCGCTTTGACTAAAGGCGGCAAAATTCAGCCTATTTTCGGTACTCCAGCCCTTCCAAGACGTAGACTTAAGCAGCAGCGTGTAGCCGCCCGTGTTTCTCCTATTGCGGCAGTGAACAATCATATTCTTCCCAGCAATAAAGCTCCAGTAGTCGCCGCTGTCGAGGCCACTGTTTATCACGTAGAGGTCTCGGCAGGTGACAGTGGTGTCTGTGGTGCAGATCCGGCCCCGGCAGAAGTCACCCGCGGTGACGCAGTCACTGTCGTTGCGGCAGAACTCGCTGGTCAGCGAGCTGTTGGGCATGAAGAAGAACTGCGTCTTTTGGTCTATTTTGTTTCGTTTCAAATCGCCGTGGTTGCCGACTTTGCGGTAAAGGACGCACTCCTGATTGTCTTTGTTGAAGGAGAGGCTCTTGCACGAGGAGTGTTGGTAGCATAGGCCGCAGCACGTGCACGAGGTGGCCAGGAGTGGTAAGGTGAAGCTGTTCAGCTCCGGAGACGATGAGAGAACACCATCGTACAGTTCGATATTCTGACAGGCAGAGATGATATGCACCAAACCGTATAGAAATGCGACTAGGAACAGGACTCTGTTGCTGTTGAAGATTATGTTCATGTCGGTGTTTGTGAGGCAGAATCGATATAGGTGATCTGAAACAGAGTGGTCATTTTGTTCAACGTTGTTTTGAGCAGTATTAACAATAATCTTAAAAGGAAGATTAACGTAATACCTTATTTAATTCGAAAAATATATGAAAAATGTATTTACTGAACCTACCTATTTGTATCATTATCACCATATACCTACTGAGCATAAGGCTGCACTCTTCTAAAATAATTTTGAAACAGAGTGATTCCATCACATGTGTTTTGACGTTCCACTCCAATGTCACGACAGCGTATCACAACAAGTTGTAACTACAAGCCGAAGAGGGGTCGAGAATCTCGACGACGGACGTTCACAATGGTTTGACTTCTGCACCTTCTCAGAGTTTAGGAGAGAGACGGGCAAGATCAAAGGAGCCAGTGACACTGACGTCTGTATGTGCAGACTAGCAATACCCAGTGTTTGACAGACAATGCATCACATTTCGGGACTTTCGACCCCGGATAGCGTGGGTACCTGGCGATGTCGGCCGAGACCTGCAGATCTGAATTCTGACCTGGCGATGTCGGCCGAGACCTGCACACCTGAATTCTGACCTGGCGATGTCGGCCGAGACCTGCACACCTGAATTCTGACCTGGCGATGTCGGCCGAGACCTGCAGATCTGAATTCTGACCTGGCGATGTCGGCCGAGACCTGCAGATCTGAATTCTGACCTGGCGATGTCGGCCGAGACCTGCAGACCTGAATTCTGACCTGGCGATGTCGGCCGAGACCTGCACACCTGAATTCTGACCTGGTGATGTCGGCCGAGACCTGCACACCTGAATTCTGACCTGGCGATGTCGGCCGAGACCTGCAGACCTGAATTCTGACCTGGTGATGTCGGCCGAGACCTGCACACCTGAATTCTGACCTGGCGATGTCGGCCGAGACCTGCAGACCTGAATTCTAACCTGGCGATGTCGGCCGAGACCTGCAGACCTGAATTCTGACCTGGTGATGTCGGCCGAGACCTGCACACCTGAATTCTGACCTGGTGATATCGGCCGAGACCTGCAGACCTGAATTCTGACCTGGCGATGTCGGCCGAGACCTGCAGACCTGAATTCTGACCTGGTGATGTCGGCCGAGACCTGCACACCTGAATTCTGACCTGGTGATGTCGGCCGAGACCTGCAGACCTGAATTCTGACCTGGCGATGTCGGCAGAGACCTGCACACCTGAATTCTGACCTGGTGATGTCGGCCGAGACCTGCACACCTGAATTCTGACCTGGCGATGTCGGCCGAGACCTGCACACCTGAATTCTGACCTGGTGATGTCGGCCGAGACCTGCACACCTGAATTCTGACCTGGCGATGTCGGCCGAGACCTGCACACCTGAATTCTGACCTGGTGATGTCGGCCGAGACCTGCACACCTGAATTCTGACCTGGCGATGTCGGCCGAGACCTGCACACCTGAATTCTGACCTGGTGATGTCGGCCGAGACCTGCAGACCTGAATTCTGACCTGGTGATGTCGGCCGAGACCTGCACACCTGAATTCTGACCTGGCGATGTCGGCCGAGACCTGCACACCTGAATTCTGACCTGGTGATGTCGGCCGAGACCTGCACACCTGCATTCTGACCTGGTGATGTCGGCCGAGACCTGCAGACCTGAATTCTGACCTGGTGATGTCGGCCGAGACCTGCACACCTGAATTCTGACCTGGTGATGTCGGCCGAGACCTGCACACCTGAATTCTGACCTGGCGATGTCGGCCGAGACCTGCAGACCTGAATTCTGACCTGGTGATGTCGGCCGAGACCTGCACACCTGAATTCTGACCTGGTGATGTCGGCCGAGACCTGCACACCTGAATTCTGACCTGGTGATGTCGGCCGAGACCTGCACACCTGAATTCTGACCTGGCGATGTCGGCCGAGACCTGCACACCTGAATTCTGACCTGGCGATGTCGGCCGAGACCTGCAGACCTGAATTCTGACCTGGCGATGTCGGCCGAGACCTGCATACCTGAATTCTGACCTGGTGATGTCGGCCGAGACCTGCACACCTGAATTCTGACCTGGTGATGTCGGCCGAGACCTGCACACCTGAATTCTGACCTGGTGATGTCGGCCGAGACCTGCACACCTGAATTCTGACCTGGCGATGTCGGCCGAGACCTGCACACCTGAATTCTGACCTGGCGATGTCGGCCGAGACCTGCAGACCTGAATTCTGACCTGGTGATGTCGGCCGAGACCTGCACACCTGAATTCTGACCTGGTGATGTCGGCCGAGACCTGCACACCTGAATTCTGACCTGGTGATGTCGGCCGAGACCTGCACACCTGAATTCTGACCTGGTGATGTCGGCCGAGACCTGCACACCTGAATTCTGACCTGGTGATGTCGGCCGAGACCTGCACACCTGAATTCTGACCTGGTGATGTCGGCCGAGACCTGCACACCTGAATTCTGACCTGGTGATGTCGGCCGAGACCTGCACACCTGAATTCTGACCTGGTGATGTCGGCCGAGACCTGCAGACCTGAATTCTGACCTGGTGATGTCGGCCGAGACCTGCAGACCTGAATTCTGACCTGGTGATGTGGGCCGAGACCTGCAGACCTGAATTCTGACTTGGCGATGTCGGCCGAGACCTGCACACCTGAATTCGGACTTGGCGATGTCGGCCGAGACCTGCAGACCTGAATTCTGACCTAGCGATGTCGGCCGAGACCTACAGACCTGAATTCTGACCTGGTGATGTCGGCCGAGACCTGCATACCTGAATTCTGACCTAGCGATGTCGGCCGAGACCTGCAGACCTGAATTCTGACTTGGCGATGTCGGCCGAGACCTGCACACCTGAATTCTGACCTGGCGATGTCGGCCGAGACCTGCAGACCTGAACTCTGACCTGGCGATGTCGGCCGAGACCTGCAGACCTGAATTCTGACCTGGCGATGTCGGCCGAGACCTGCAGACCTGAATTCTGACCTGGTGATGTCGGCCGAGACCTGCACACCTGAATTCTGACCTGGCGATGTCGGCCGAGACCTGCAGATCTGAATTCTGACCTGGCGATGTCGGCCGAGACCTGCACACCTGAATTCTGACCTGGCGATGTCGGCCGAGACCTGCACACCTGAATTCTGACCTGGCGATGTCGGCCGAGACCTGCACACCTGAATTCTGACTTGGCGATGTCGGCCGAGACCTGCATATCTGAATTCTGACCTGACGATGTCGGCCGAGACCTGCACACCTGAATTCTGACCTGGCGATGTCGGCCGAGACCTGCACACCTGAATTCTGACCTGGCGATGTCGGCCGAGACCTGCACACCTGAATTCTGACCTGGCGATGTCGGCCGAGACCTGCACACCTGAATTCTGACCTGGCGATGTCGGCCGAGACCTGCAGATCTGAATTCTGACCTGGCGATGACGGCCGAGACCTGCACACCTGAATTCTGACCTGGCGATGTCGGCCGAGACCTGCAGACCTGAATTCTGACCTGGTGATGTCGGCCGAGACCTGCACACCTGAATTCTGACCTGGCGATGTCGGCCGATACCTGCAGACCTGAATTCTGACCTGGCGATGTCGGCCGAGACCTGCACACCTGAATTCTGACCTGGCGATGTCGGCCGAGACCTGCACACCTGAATTCTGACCTGGCGATGTCGGCCGAGACCTGCACACCTGAATTCTGACCTGGCGATGTCGGCCGAGACCTGCACACCTGAATTCTGACCTGGCGATGTCGGCCGAGACCTGCACACCTGAATTCTGACCTGGCGATGTCGGCCGAGACCTGCACACCTGAATTCTGACCTGGCGATGTCGGCCGAGAGCTGCACACCTGAATTCTGACCTGGTGATGTCGGCCGAGACCTGCACACCTGAATTCTGACCTGGCGATGTCGGCCGAGACCTGCAGACCTGAATTCTGACTTGGCGATGTCGGCCGAGACCTGCACACCTGAATTCTGACCTGGCGATGTCGGCCGAGACCTGCACACCTGAATTCTGACCTGGCGATGTCGGCCGACCTGCAGACCTGAATTCTGACCTGGCGATGTCGGCCGACCTGCACACCTGAATTCTGGCCTGGCGATGTCGGCCGAGACCTGCACACCTGAATTCTGACCTGGCGATGTCGGCCGAGACCTGCACACCTGAATTCTGACCTGGCGATGTCGGCCGAGATCTGCACACCTGAATTCTGACCTGGCGATGTCGGCCGAGACCTGCACACCTGAATTCTGACCTGGCGATGTCGGCCGAGACCTGCACACCTGAATTCTGACCTGGCGATGTCGGCCGAGACCTGCACACCTGAATTCTGACCTGGCGATGTCGGCCGAAACCTGCACACCTGAATTCTGACCTGGCGATGTCGGCCGAGACCTGCAGATCTGAATTCTGACCTGGCGATGTCGGCCGAGACCTGCACACCTGAATTCTGACCTGGCGATGTCGGCCGAGACCTGCACACCTGAATTCTGACCTGGCGATGTCGGCAGAGACCTGCAGATCTGAATTCTGACCTGGCGATGTCGGCCGAGACCTGCAGACCTGAATTCTGACTTGGCGATGTCCGCCGAGACCTGCAGACCTGAATTCTGACCTGGCGATGTCGGCCGAGACCTGCAGACCTGAATTCTGACTTGGCGATGTCGGCCGAGACCTGCAGACCTGAATGATGACCTGGCGATGTCGGCCGAGACCTGCAGACCTGAATTCTGACCTGGCGATGTCGGCCGACCTGCAGACCTGAATGATGACCTGACGATGTCGGCCGACCTGCAGACCTGAATGATGACCTGACGATGTCGGCCGACCTGCATACCTGAATGCTTACCTGGCGGACCTGCAATATAACCTGGGGAGTTCCGCTTATCGGCTGACCTGAAAACATGTCCCTGCACTCCAGTTCTGCTCTGGCACGGCAGCGTTGCCTATTGTCGTCTTAAATCCCACGGCAGCGTTGCCTATTGTTGTCTTAAATCCCACGGCAGCGTTGCCTATTGTCTTAAATCCCACGGCAGCGTTGCCTATTGTCTTAAATCCCACGGCAGCGTTGCCTATTATTGTCTTAAATCCCACGGCAGCGTTGCCTATTGTTGTCTTAAATCCCACGGCAGCGTTGCCTATTGCTGTCTTAAATCCCACGGCAGCGTTGCCTATTGTTGTCTTAAATCCCACGGCAGCGTTGCCTATTGTTGTCTTAAATCCCACGGCAGCGTTGCCTATTGTTGTCTTAAATCCCACGGCAGCGTTGCCTATTGCTGTCTTAAATCCCACGGCAGCGTTGCCTATTGTCTTAAATCCCACGGCAGCGTTGCCTATTGTTGTCTTAAATCCCACGGCAGCGTTGCCTATTGCTGTCTTAAATCCCACGGCAGCGTTGCCTATTGTTGTCTTAAATCCCACGGCAGCGTTGCCTATTGTCGTCTTAAATCCCCAGCACACCACATTGAGGAACTGGTCTGCAGGTAGCAGCAGCGGCCATCCCGAGGTAAGCAATCTACCATCAATTTGTTTTGTTTGAGTTTTATACGCGAAACAAAAACGAAACAGATGTTGCAAACATTCTTGCAGTGATGAAGAGAGCAAGGACAATGAACAATATTCGCCCTATTTTGTTCACCGAGAAAGTTGTCAAGAACGTCATGTAAGCATAATACACTATATAGTGCATAGTAATAGTTTATCATACCTACTCGGTAATTCGAAAATAGCCTGTTCTGAACCGATAACAAAGGCCTTTTGTATGCATTGTCCCCGATCATCTCCTTGTAGCGTATTGGGTGGCAGCAGGACTGTCAAAATGGCTTCTTGAATACAATTAATACACAATGAATCCTGGTTGAGGGAAACTATTCAGTTATCTCTTCTTTATATCTATTTTTGAACGAACTCGCTTTGTTCGTGAAGTAAGATAATTGTATTAATTTCTAACAAATAATATTTCCTTTCAACAAGCGTCGAGAAACTCTAGCAAGTACAAACTGTCTCTTTACGTCATCACTTATCAGAATCAGCCACACACAAGTCTTTTGTCTGTGCCACATTCCTGCTCCACATACCACATACCTGCTCTTCGTAGGGCTGTGGCCACCCCTTGGATGTACCTTCTAACGCTTACCTGCGCGTCTCGGCTCTGTCGGCGTAGTGACCCTGGCGGTGGCATCATGCCGCTAGGGACCGCAGCAGGCCGCCGCGCTGGTGTGGTCGGCAGGCGTTATGTGGTTGTTATTGGTTTGTCTTGGTAACCGCGCTGGCGCCCAACCAGTGCCGCGCTGGCGCCCAAACTTACTGATCATCACGATCCGATGAACAGACTGATCATCACGATCCGATGAACAGACTGATCATCACGATCCGATGAACAGACTGATCATCACGATCCCATGTTCATCACGATCCGATGAACATACTGATCATCACGATCCGATGTTCATCACGATCCGATGAACATACTGATCATCACGATCCGATGAACAGACTGATCATCACGATCCAATGAACAGACTGATCATCACGATTCGATGAACAGACTGATCATCACGATCTGATGAACAAACTGATCATCACGATCCGATGAACATACTGATCATCACGATCCGATGAACAGACTGATCATCACGATCTAATGCACAGACTGTTCATCACGATCCGATGAACAGACTGATCATCACGATCCAATGAACAGACTGATCATCACGATCCGATGAACAGACTGATCATCACGATCCGATGAACAGACTGATCATCACGATCCAATGAACAGACTGATCATCACGATCCGATGTTCATCACGATCCGATGAACATACTGATCATCACGATCCGATGAACAGACTGTTCATCACGATCCGATGTTCATCACGATCCGATGAACATACTGATCATCACAATCCGATGAACAGACTGATCATCACAATCCGATGAACATACTGATCATCACGATCCGATGTTCATCACGATCCGATGAACATACTGATCATCACGATCCGATGAACAGACTGATCATCACGATCCGATGAACATACCGATCATCACAATCCGATGAACATACTGATCATCACAATCCGATGAACATACTGATCATCACGATCCGATGAACAGACTGATCATCACGATCTAATGCACAGACTGTTCATCACGATCCGATGAACAGACTGATTATCACGATCCGATGAACATACTGAGCATCACGATCCAATGAACAGACTGTTCACGATCCAATGAACAGACTGTTCACAATCCGATGAACAGACTGATCATCACGATCCGATGAACAGACTGTTCACGATCCGATGAACATACTGATCATCACGATCCGATGAACAGACTGATCATCACGATCCGATGAACATACTGATCATCACAATCCGATGAACATACTGATCATCACAATCCGATGAACATACTGATCATCACGATCCGATGAACAGACTGATCATCACGATCTAATGCACAGACTGTTCATCACGATCCGATGAACAGACTGATTATCACGATCCGATGAACATACTGAGCATCACGATCCAATGAACAGACTGTTCACGATCCAATGAACAGACTGTTCACGATCCGATGAACAGACTGATCATCACGATCTAATGCACAGACTGATCATCACGATTCGATGAACAGACTGATCATCACGATCTGATGAACAGACTGTTCACGATCCGATGAACATACTGATCATCACGATCCGATGAACAGACTGATCATCACGATCCGATGAACAAACTGATCATCACGATCCGATGAACAGACTGATCATCACGATCCGATGTTCATCACGATCCGATGAACAGACTGTTCACGATCCGATGAACAGACTGATCATCACAATCCGATGTTCATCACGATCCGATGAACAGACTGATCATCACGATGTGATGAACAGACTGATCATCACGATCCGATGAACAGACTGCATCGCAAATCTGATGGATTGAGATACAATCCTTTTTGGACTCTGATCAGATATTCCATTCTTTGTCCCATGCTTAACGTCCGGCGTTGGAAGGGTTAACTTTTTCTGATGTTCACTTAGTTTGTTATTTCAACATTAAAGGGAACTGTTCATCTTGTGTTTTGTTTAATATATACTGTACCACAAGTATCCAGCCCTTCTCCCATCGCTGATTGGCTGATGCCCTTATAAGGGACACGGAGCGGGATTTCCTTGACATATTGCTTGATAGTTGGCAGTAAGGGGCATTTTGAGTTCAAAAACACGAATATGACTTTGGTTTGAACCATAGATGGTGAAAAAGTATCTGTGGAGAAAAAGTAAGTTTCTCTTTGCATGACACGTGACGTCATACAACACCAGTGGGTGGACCTGACCTGACTCTGGCTCCGCCTGCCGCCTACTACAGTCTCTGACAAGGGGCCGCCGCGCCGCCCGGGCGTCTGAGCGGATATCAGCGAGGCGTCGTGATCAGAGACTACGTGTCAGAGAGTGTATACACAACGCGGATGTAACGTCAACAAATCAGCCAATCAGCGATGGGAGATGGGAGCCCGCTTGTGGTACGGTACATATTAAACGCTGAGCAGGTGGAATGTTTCCTTTAAAGGAAATAGTCCACCTTCAGCATTAGTTTTAAACTGAGATACCAGTTTTGTAGCCCGTGTTCAGAAATCCTTATTTTGACTGTTTTCTTGACTGAAAAGACTCACCAGCCGAAGATATTTGACGTTTTGGTGAAGGAATGCGGCGCATATATGATATACCGTACCGTCTGAATTGTGCCAGCACTGCATGGTGCATGCGCAGACCAATAACGCACACGATGCAATTAATAATTTACAACCTTCTGTCCTGAATTGGCGCGATGTAGGACCATTTTTAAAAAGAAAAAAAGAAACTGTATTAAAAAATGTAATAAAATCGTGTTCTGAATTTTTTTCCGAAGGTGAACTATTTCCTTTAAAGGGAACAAGTCACCTTGACAGTTGTCTTGAAATTCAACCATACGATGCATCTTGAGCTCAAAACTACGAATATGACTTTGGTTTGGACAACTGATGGATATATGTGGATAAAGAAGTAAGTTTCTCTTTGCATTTCACGATAAATATTACGATAGCAGCTGGCGTTCTGGCTCCGCCCGCTCCGCCTGACGCCAAGTACAGTCTCTGACAAGGGGCCGCCGCGCCGCCCGGGCGGCTGAGCGGATATTAACGAAGCTTCGTGATCAGAGACTACGTGCCAGAGAGTGTACCTGCCTCCGGCGGCGAGCGTTCATGTCCCGATCGTGGCCCGGAACAGCGGACATGAAACTGGGCCCACTAGTCCTGTGTCGAAATAACGTAACGTAGGGAGGTAATTCTGTCACCACAACCCATTTTTATATCTGCTCTACAAATCTGCTATCTCAGTCCAAAACCCCATGTTAAAGGTGAACTATTCCCTTTAAGTCTGAATATCATCCCATCGATTGTCCCTCAGAACGTGCAATCAAACATATCTAATCTTATTGATTTGGGTCAGACTACTTACTTATTGATAGGGGTCGACTGTTTATAACTGAGTGGTACGAATAGAAACTCGGGCACTTGCACTGGCACAGCAGCAGCGGCAGCGGCGGCAGCGGCGGCAGCGGCGGCAGCGGCGGCAGCGGCGGCAGCGGCGGCAGCGGCGGCAGCGGCGGCAGCGGCGGCAGCGGCAGCAGCGGCAGCAGCGGCAGCGGCAGCTGTGGCGATGATCAGGGCCATTTGTAAGTAAGGAACTGGGTGGGCAAATGTCCACCTAGTCATAGGTGTCGGAAGTGGTGTTACAGGTGTGGCAGCTGCCACACCAACTTTGGAACTGGTGTGGCGGTGTCACACCAACTTTGGAACTGGTGTGGCGGTGTCACATCAACTTTGGAACTGGTGTGGCGGTGTCACACCAACTTTTCAGTCGCCCATATATACGCGGTCTCCGAAATCTAAGCAAATATATGTACGAACGCGATTTGTATATGGCATGGTAGCCTTGGATTCTGACGGAAATCCATTTATTTACGTTGTTTCCCAGATAACCTGATTCATGTATTTCCCAATTTCAACGATCATTACTACTAAACAAATCGCATGCATCCTTTTTACAGGTATACGAGCTTGTGCGTTGCGGCGAAAAAGCGTCGTGACATTTTCAGTGTATGTTTATGTTGGACCTTACTGATGGTATGATTGGGCGATGGTTTACTCTGATGTTTGATCGTTTTTCCTGAGGTTCTCATCGTCTGATATGGCTTACCCTTATGGTCTGACGGCGTGCATTATGGTCTGATGGTTACCTAATCATGATCACTGGTGGCGGAACGGGAGGGGGTTGCACCGGGACACGGTGCTCCCTTAAATTGGCAAATTAATACACTCACCCTATGTCGTTGACTGGAAAGAAATGGCTCAGAATGGGGCTGGTGACAACCGACTGACAACTTTCCGCCGCTCCTGCTCATGATCGATGGAGAGGACATATTCCCAGAAAACATGCCCAAGTGGGGCCCAAGTGGGATTTTGGTGGGCAAGGTGGACTAAGCTGGGCAAGAAGGAGGGCTGAAAGTGGGCCTTACTTGGGACACCCAAGATTAAGCTTTTAATTGTAATACGTTTTTTCAATGAATTAACTTCACCAAAATGGTCTGCTTCTTGTAACCAAATTTTAGGATATAAAAACAGTCGTTTGATTGGTGGGTGGGCTGAAAACCATAAATTTGGGTGGAAAATGGCACTTAAATGAAATCTTTTCACCTCACAAAAATCTTCAAGACGGGTTTTCACCTCCCGTAGTTATTAATTCGAATGGATCGGGTGACCATTGTGTGAATCATGGGGTGAATCAACAGACAGACAACACCATTATTCAAACTGATGTTTAATTTAGTATACATATATGTCATTTTAAAGAAAAGACAGCAGGCTTCAAAAGGACATGAAATACCGTGAACAAACATACATACATACTTGGTTACCTTGGCAGAGGAATATCGTGAAAATACGTTCCATGTTACATACGGTTCGTAATTTAGTAGCCTCGTAAAAAGTGAGGTAAAAATGAGGTCGATTGACACCCCGGTGAGTTATGACGTCGATTGGGCAGCAGCGGCTGCCCGGAGCACCTGGCACTGATAGCGTGTATCGTAAACAGATCGAGGATGCGGACATAGAGTAACATGAAGACCTTCATCGCCCGAAATTCGGAGCGCATGAAAACCTTCGGAACGGTGTAACCGAAAGGTGACAGCTGAGAGTCCAGGTGGTTGGCGGAGTAGATTCAAACGCTGCAATGGATTACAATGCTGCCGTCAGAATATATATATAATGGATTCAAATACGGGTTAAGGCTGCTGTGTAGACAGTTTTATTTTCCATATTTGGAAATTTGGGAATAGGCCAGTTGGGAATTGGCCACCTTCGTGGTGTAAATATTATGTCTGTTAGACATCTGATGTGTAGGTATCCTACAAATCGACGGATATGACCGTCAACATTTTGTTTACATACATGTGATTTTGCTTCTCCAGCTACTAGACTATTGCACCATCAAATGCGCAACCAGGGGGGGGGGGGGGGTCCCGGGATCCGTGACCCCCTTTTCAGACACAAACTTTACGTTTTCCGTACTCTTTTCGGAAAAATAAGCACAAAATCGGCAAAATTGTGTATTCAATCCGAGTTGGCCAGTCACAGAATTGCTGGTCCGGTCACCGGTGGTCGTTACTGCGGAACATAACGGTACATGAATACACAGAACATACGAAATCAGAACAGAACATAGGAAGGGCGAGGCATAACAAAAGTTCCGTGCACCTTTATCAGGACAAGCTGGCAGCATCATTAACATTGCATCGATATAAACGAGCCAGACAAATGCATCGGCTTCTACAAAGATCAGCGCGACACTGTTTAGTTCAACCGCAACGCTATAATAGAACGTTAAATCACCGTAATAGAATAGCACAACGTACCGACAAGTTATGGCCTCCTGGGTTTCCTATTGCGGCTCTGGCGTCCAGAGGCACGTAGCGAACCAGCCTCACTTAAACCGTCCCAGAGGCACGTAGCGTACCAGCCTCACTTAAAGGGAAATAATGACCTTTTGATTTTGTTAGCAACAATTTCTTAGGCTCCCGTTATATTTTTAAAATTATTTTATTTAAATTTAAGAATTAAATAAAATTATTCCCAAATTCAAAGTTGTAAGTTTGGAAGAAATACAAAACAAGTACCTTGTGTACATCATGAAGGTCATTGACAAATTCGTCCTTCCCTACCATTGTTAACATCGAGTGCGGCATTTGTGGAGCCTCTGTGACATTTCCGATCAAACTGAGCGCTGCTCGGACACCCGCTAGTAGCGCTTTCGTTCTCCATGGCAACCAGGCGTCAGCCAATCAAAAGCCAGAAAGGGAATACGTTCTGGCTTTTCATTGGCTCACGCCTGGTTGCCATGGAGAACGAAAGCGCTACTAGCGTGCGTTCGAGCAGCGCTCTGATCCGTGAAGCAATCCGTGAAGCATCCGTGATGCATGACTGACTATCAGTATAAGTCATGAATAACAACAACATGCAAACTATACCAACTCGAATAAAATAAGAGCGGAATGAATTGAACCCCAGGCAAGCTAGTATTCGCAAAGCACTCGGCACTGCGCCACAATGGCAAAAGGTGAGGGAAATGCATATTGGATACAATATTATTACGTCACAAGTTTCTGAAGTGTCAACTACTATGAAATACAGTGATAAAATACCTTTAATAATGATTAACAAGAAAATTCAAACTTAAAAACAATCATTTGAATAAGTCTTTAATTAGCTTTCAACTCGAAATCAGATATATTTTGCAATGCTACACAAGAATGGCACCAATGACGTCATTAACAAAGCCTGCTACGGGACTTGGGTATACTAATCAGGAACAACTCGCCAAGTGCGCCGAGATGGTTAAGTGCGCCGAGAAGCATGACAATGACTTTGTAAACAAATCGCCGACGCTAAATAGGTCGCCGTCGATGTGCATCGATGAGCTTCTGATTTAATTGCCAGTTTTGTGTTATTGTTCGTTAGTTTTTTTGGGAAAAATTATTATTTTTCATGATAAAATAAAGCATAGTGTTATATACAGCCACAGACAAACTATACACAACTCCTAATGTTGAAAACAAATGAATCGAATTGCAAAAATTGAGGGTCGCAACCACTAACTATGCCGCGTTGATGTGCATCGATGAGCTTCCGATTTTATTGCCACTTTTTCCAATCGCTGTTAGTTTTAGAAGATCGCCGGGCATATAATCCCAACAAGCAGAACGCACAATATATTTTCCACTCCATTGCGTAAAAAAATAATACGGGAAAAGCCCGCAGTTTGATGAGGACCAAAAGTACTTGACAAAAGGTCAGAAATAGTGCAAGTACCGGTCGTTAAAAGTGTGGAACGCTTATCAACTTTAACTTGAAATATCTTTCGGTAGGAAAGTTTTCATGCAAAATGTGATGAATTTACAATATATTTTGATCTCGTCTGGCGATTTCAAGTGCTAACTCCATTTTAGTGGAAAAAGGTAATTATTTCCCTTTAAACCGTCAGTCGATTAGACCTACAAACAAACAGAGTTATCGTATCACTTTTGCGACTTTCTTACATTTTCCAAGACTAATTAAACGATTAAGTTTTATCAACAGACATTTATGTAAATCGCGAAACAAACCGTCAAAATACATTAGTCATACAATAGCAAACAGATTAGCCAGATATTAAAGCACCCATAGGTATATATCGGTTCTCATTACAACTGCAACTATAATGCAAAGCCATTAACGAATTGCAGGCCATCCACTCACCATTGCTGCATCGAGTCAGCCCACACAGTCACGTTCCACAGCCGAGCGTCAAATGGGCGGCACGCCTCGGTCACTGGCCGGCGCCGCCTTCCCTATGCTCGCGAGCATCGCAACAATGTCGCTCCGCGTAGGCAGTCTGTTAACAAATTAAGCGAACTTAATTTTTATTTTATAACAGTAAAACAGGTTAGTTATATCGCGTACATTTTCGGCATTTACCTAAACAAATTCATGACACATCCACATATCGAGCGGAACTATTTGTACGCTCTTCCCTCGGGTCACGCTAGCGACATCTCTTGACCCGGGTCATAACTAAGGTCAGCTGTCAGAATGAGCCAACTCGAGCGGTTTTGTGACCCGACTACCAATAGCACTAAACCAGAAAGGCGCACGGAGAAATGCAATGAAATGAAAGGGTATGGATGAAAGCTAACAAAAAAGGAAACAAAACGAGCAGGATATCAGAACAAAATAAATGAGGAATAAGGTATCGCCGGCGCGGCGCCAACACCCCCACCCTTGAACCCTCCAGGTTCAAAGATGAATTCAACAGCAGTGCCGTGCCCACAGCACCCTATATCGAATAGCTCAAATTCGAGCCAATCTTCTGGAATATGACAAATCAGAGATCTCAGTATCCCAACTAGTTCAGTCTGAGCCCTGATCTGAAGATTGAAAACGTAACAGCCTCTGCTTTGCGAAACCATTGCGGGTATCACATATCACACCGAAATGGCAACGAAAACTAATCTTCTGCGAGAAGTATTGAGAATGTGCGACATGAACTGACACCAGAACTTCTGCTTCTTCTACTAAGCATTGTGTGCATCTCTAATGGTGAGCCGAGATGGCCGAGTTGGCATCTCCAATGGCCTGCGGCTGAGGCCGCCCACCCCGAGTGACCGCCTGTCCAGAGACAGATACACAGTTGCTTTCCGCGAGACCTGGCGTGTGGTCAAGACTGAAGGAACCGAGACCGAACGGAACATGGCGCGGTCGGTAGTTGTTCAGTGAAGCGCGGGTCTCGTGTGCGATATTCTGTGCCAATAGTGATACGTGTTCTGCAGTGGACCGTTCAGTGAAACGCGATATTCTGTGACTGCGATGTCGGACACGGACGAGGGCATCAAGCCCGCTGCGGTTACACCGGCGGAGACGTTCACCGGCGGTGCGGCGGCTGCGCCGGCCGGGACGTCGACGGCTACGCCGGTGGAGACGTCGACGGAAATGCTCACCCGCTTACTCGGACAACAGTTGGAGCTTGCGGCCCGCCGTGACGCACAAATAACGGCGCTGCTACAGCACCTCCAACCGGGCGCCGCTGCCGGCTCACAAGCAGCCAATGCTTCATCCGCGGCGGCGGCGGCCGCTGTCGTCCCCGCCGCCGCCGCCGGCGGGCGCGAGGCTGCCGCCGCCCCCGCTGCCGCCGCCCAGGCGGGGGCGTGGCCGGCGCCCGACCCCGGATCAACATCCCAGCAACCGGAACACCGGTACCACGGCTTCATTCATCAGCATCCCTCATGGAGTTCGAGTCATGGAAGAGGAAGTTCGAGGGATACTGCCTGCTCACCCGCATCCGTGAGCTGCCACCACCCGAGCAGAAAGCAGCACTCGCCGCCGTACTGGACGACGACTGGGCCCGTGTTGTCGTATTCGGCCTGCAGCTCCCAGCAGCCGCCACCATGGACCACACCATCGATGCCATGCACACCTATCTGCGACGGGGCAGCGGAACATTATCACCGATCACAAGGACTTAACCTCGCGGCTGCAGCAGACCCGAGAGACGATCGAGGAGTACGTGTGCGCCTTAAAATAAATCGCCGCTTGTTGTGATTTTTGCAAGCACTGTGTCGATGATCGGTTCCGTGACCACATTGTGGTGGGCACGAATGACAGTGATGCTCGACGACGTATGCTCGAGACGCCTGACTTGACATTCGAGAAGGCGCTGGCTGGACCTCTGTCGCGCGTCGGAGTGTGCTACAAGCAACAGTTCTGCGATCGGTGAACCCACGACCGTCAGTCGAATCTCGCGGTATCCACGTGAGAGAAGCCAAGGGCGTTTCGTCGGTGCTGAGACGGAGTGGTACCGTCGATGTGGTGCGGCGCGACACCGTGATACCCGGCAGTGTCCTGCTCTAGGCCGCAACTGCAACATCTGCCGCGAGCGCGACCACTTCGCCGCTGTCTGCCGCGATCGGGCTCGCGGAGGCAGCCTGCCAAGTGCCGCCGGCTCGGGCCGCGGCCACGAACGAGTGCGCGGAGAAAACTGCACCCAGCGTCTCAGCGCCGGCCGGGGTCGTGATCACCGACGGGGATCGAGTGGCGCCGACAGCGCCACCTATATACGCCGACCCCAGCGAGCCAGCGACATCTTCAGTCGTCGTCAAGAACGCTCAGACAGTCGCCAGGTGGCCGGCATCTGCGGAGAGCCCGATCACGACGACATCTACGGCGATTACGACGACTACAGCTCCGAAGAGTCGGACACTGCGGCACTTCTGAATGTGTACGTGTCTGATGTGCGCCTGCGAAGCAGATCAACCAAACGGTCTCCGCAAGTAAAAATCGAGACCGCTGCCATGATGGTCGCGTCGTGACCTGCGCGTGGACTCCTGACACCGGTGCGGACGTTTCTGCCATCTCTCGGGGGCATGCGGAACGCATGGGTGTCAGTTTGCACAACTTTACTCCGTCGAGAACAACACTGTGGACAGCAGACAGACGTCAAATGTGCTGCGAGGGAATGTGTGACCTGACGCTGCAGCTGGGTGACGTCACACACACAGCGGAGGTATCGGCGTTAGAGTCGCTCCACGCACCGCTTCTGTCGTGGCACGACTGTGTCCAGCTCGGAATCCTGCCCTCCGACTTCCCACGACAGATCCGACGTCTGGAGGATCGTCAATCGTCTCCTGCGGTCCCCACAGGGGTCGTCACCACCGAGAACGCCGGCGCCGCCCCCATAGCCGCTGGCGCCACCGCCGCCGCCGCAGAGAGCTGGGCCGGGGCTGCCGGCGTCGCCGCCCCCATGGCCACTGGCGCCGCCGCCGCCGCGCGCGGGACTGCACCGAACGGGACTGGAGCTGCCGGCGCCGCCCACGGTGCAGGGCGCGGAGCCACGTACACCACAGGAGCCGACAAACGCAGCCGGAGCGTACCAACGACGACACGTCGCTCGATCTCCCGACTGCACGCTGACAGACAGCACTCAGCCAGCCCTGTCAACAGGAGCTGTCCTCCTTACTGGATTAAGAAAATCATGAGAGAACGGTGACACACCATCCATGCAACAACGTCAAGAACACTTCGCAGCGCTGAAAGCCAAATTCCCGAGAGTGTTCGACGTCGAGTCGGGCCTGCGTCCGATGACGGGTGAGCCCATGACGATTGAACTCACAGACGACGCGGTGCCATACGCTCAAACGTGCGCCCGCAGCATTCCATACAACTGGCGAGATGACGTCCACCGGCAACTCGATGAACTCTTGGAACACGAGATCATCGAACCAGTTGAACACCCAACTGAATGGTGCCACCCTCTGTGTCCGGTGTCGAAGACAGTCTCGGACGGCAAAAATGTGGGCTGCCGAATCACCGTGGACTTCACGAAACTCAACCGGCTCGTAAAAAGACCAGTACATCCCGCGCGTACGCCTCAGGACGCCGTGTCATCCATCACAACTGGTGCCAAACTCTTCACAAAAATGGACTGCGAAGCCGGCTACCACCAGCTGGCTCTGAGAGAAGAGGACCGTGACCTCACGTGTTTCATAACGCCGTGGGGACGGTTTCGCTACAAGCGCGTACCAATGGGTATCACACACTCGGGTGATGTGTATAACCGCCGCGGTGACAGCGCGCTCGGCGAAATCCCCGACACGGTGAAGGTGGTGGACGACATGCTGGCATGAGACGACGACTATGCCACCCACCTGCTGCACGTCTGGACGCTATTGAAGAAATGTGATGACTCCAAGATCACATTGAACCCGGCGAAATGCCAGTTTGCCGTCGAGAAAGTCGACTTCTGCAGCTTCACAGTCAGCTCGGACGGATACACCATAGACATCAAGAAGGTCCGAGCAGTGAAGGAGTTCCCACAGCCCAGCAACCTCACGGACCTGAGAGCCTTTCTAGGTCTAGTAAACGAGCTGGGCTCCTTCTCAGCCGAGATCGCGACAGCCGCAGAGCCACTGCGTCAGCTGCTGAGACCACGCAACGTGTGGCTGTGGACACCGAGCCATACATCAGCATTCGAGAAGGTCAAGGAGGCGCTAGTGTCGCCACCCATCCTCGACTTCTACAACCCCACACGCAGGACAGTGCTGGAGTCAGACGCGTCGCGTCTGGGAGGACTGGGATTCTGCCTGAGACAGCAGGACGAGCTCGGCAGATGGTGCCTCATACAGTGCGGATCCCGCTTCTTAACGGACGTCGAGTCTCGATATACTGTGCTCGAGCTGGAGTTACTGGCACTAGTATGGGCCTGTAAAAAGCTGACGTCTATCTGAAGGGCATGCAGACATTTGAAGTGCTTCTGGATCACAGACCACTGATCCCGATCTTGAACAAGAAATCTCTAGCGGAGATCGAAAACCCTCGCCTACAGCGTCTGAGAGAGAAGCTCATCCCATTCAACTTAGTCACCAGCTGGAGGCAAGGAAAACTTCACTCCATCCCAGACGCGTTATCTCGCGCCCCCGTCGACCAGCCGACGGCAGAGGATGAGGAAGCAGAGCGCGATGTCGGCCTCCGGATCCAGAGTACACTGAGCCGTCTGACATCCGACGCCAGCGAAGATGACGACAGTCCATTCAAAGACGCAGCTCTGGATGAGGTCAGAGCAGCTACTTCCAGGGACCCGGAGCTACTCGTTGCTTGTTCCGTTCGGTCTCGGTTCCTTCAGTCTTGACCACACGCCAGGTCTCGCGGAAAGCAACTGTGTATTTGTCTCTGGACAGGCGGTCACTCGGGGTGGGCGGCCTCAGCCGCAGGCCATTGGAGATGCCTACTCGGCCTGTATCGGCTCACCATTAGAGATGCAAACACCTCCCCAGATATTCTCACACCTCCCCCAAGACGCACGAACGAATATGCAGTGAAAACGGAAGAATGAGAGGCATCTGACAATCGCACAATTCTCACAAATCAATTAACGTTTTAAACAAACAGAATAAAGTAGCAACTTATAACGGAGAGGCGAATATAGGTACCCATAAACGATCAGAAGCCACGCTAGCGCATTGCGATGCATATAGGTGTAACGTTAATTGCAAGATCATGACGATCCGATCCGATCATATAACCATATCAAGGGTGGCACGTTTTCGTTCCCCAGCTGACAGAGAGCTGTTTCGCTGGTTGTCTGGTTCTGGTGCTGCGTCGAGGTTCCGGTGCCTCGGTGGCAGATGGTGGCGCTGTGTGCGGCGCCGGCGATTTACGGTGACACGGCACAGATGTCGGCGGCCGTGCGCCGCGCCGCAGCCCAGGTGGCGGCGGCAGTGCACTACGGCGCAGCACGGGTGACGGCGGGGTGTTGCACTGGGGTGCAGCGCCGGCGGCGGCGGCGGCGTACTGCGGCGCAGTACGGGTGACGGCGGCAGCGGTGCACTGGGGCGCAGCGCAGACGGCGGCGGCGGTGTACTGCGGCGCAGTATGGGTGACGGCGGCGGCTGGTCTCTCCGCGGTAGCTGCTGCTGCTGCTGCTGAGTGGCGGTTGACGGAGGCGACGGGTTCTCGGAGCTGAGGGCACGATGGAGTCTCAGATAGCGCCGGTTTCTCCAGAGAAGTCGTCCGCTCGGCAGCTTCACAGTGTAGTCTCGCCTGGCTCCCACACCAGTGATGTTGCCGGAGCGATCCAACACACTCTGGTGGCAGGATCCTGAACCAGGATTCGCTGTCCGACGCGGAGTGCCGGATGGGAGTGCGCTGCTCGTTGTAGCGTTCTTCGGTACGCCGTCTCTGCTCCATGGCACCGGCATCACAGGTTTCCGCCGCCTTCTGCCATTGTGGCGCGAAAGCACTGGTGTGCCGGGACTGCGGATCGCAGAGAATGTCCGTATAGGACCTGCGCCGGTGAGTCGCGCCCGTCAGCTCGCGGGGTGTTGCGCAGTTCCAGAAAGGCGTGAGCGAATTCGTCGGTGTCAAGATCTCCATGATGGGTCGTTTTCTTGATCAGACGTTTGACACTTTTGACGGCGGCTTCCGCGTGTCCGTTGGACTGAGGGAAGTGAGGAGTGAAGATCTGATGTTGAACTCCCCACTTCTTCAGAAACTGACGGGTATGTCGTGACGGGAATTGGCCTCCTCCGTCGGTTCTCAATGTTTCAGGTGCGCCTGTAGCCGCAAACATTTTGCGGAGACTCCGTGTGAGGGCCCTGGCCGACGCCTCTCCCCTGACATTGAATACGAAAGGCCAGCCAGACAATCTGTCAACGTAGACCAGATAGGTACGTCCATTCCAGGAGAAGTAGTCGGCAGATACCGCCTGGAAGACACGAGAGGGCACCGGCTCTTGTATCAGGGGCTCTTTCTGTAGACTCTGTAGGTGGCGCTGGCAGACCTGACACGCTCCGATGAGATCAGCAATTTGCTTGTCAAGCTGCGGCCAGTATACTGCCAGTCGGGCTCGCTGCTTGGTGCGCTCTATTTCCTGGTGGCTGGAATGGAGACGCTCCAGTGTCGTTCGCCGGAGACTTTTAGGAATCACCAGTCTCTGGCCACATAGTATGAGGCTGTCATCGATGGTGAGTCGGTACCGGCAGCCCCAGTAGGGCTGTAGCAGCGGCTCCAGCTGGTTCCGGTGGTCTGGGAAGCCGTGCATGATCGCGTTTTTCAGCGCGAGTAGCTCCGGGTCCCTGGAAGTAGCTGCTCTGACCTCATCCAGAGCTGCGTCTTTGAATGGACTGTCGTCATCTTCGCTGGCGTCGGATGTCAGACGGCTCAGTGTACTCTGGATCCGGAGGCCGACATCGCGCTCTGCTTCCTCATCCTCTGCCGTCGGCTGGTCGACGGGGGCGCGAGATAACGCGTCTGGGATGGAGTGAAGTTTTCCTTGCCTCCAGCTGGTGACTAAGTTGAATGGGATGAGCTTCTCTCTCAGACGCTGTAGGCGAGGGTTTTCGATCTCCGCTAGAGATTTCTTGTTCAAGATCGGGATCAGTGGTCTGTGATCCAGAAGCACTTCAAATGTCTGCATGCCCTTCAGATAGACGTCAGCTTTTTACAGGCCCATACTAGTGCCAGTAACTCCAGCTCGAGCACAGTATATCGAGACTCGACGTCCGTTAAGAAGCGGGATCCGCACTGTATGAGGCACCATCTGCCGAGCTCGTCCTGCTGTCTCAGGCAGAATCCCAGTCCTCCCAGACGCGACGCGTCTGACTCCAGCACTGTCCTGCGTGTGGGGTTGTAGAAGTCGAGGATGGGTGGCGACACTAGCGCCTCCTTGACCTTCTCGAATGCTGATGTATGGCTCGGTGTCCACAGCCACACGTTGCGTGGTCTCAGCAGCTGACGCAGTGGCTCTGCGGCTGTCGCGATCTCGGCTGAGAAGGAGCCCAGCTCGTTTACTAGACCTAGAAAGGCTCTCAGGTCCGTGAGGTTGCTGGGCTGTGGGAACTCCTTCACTGCTCGGACCTTCTTGATGTCTATGGTGTATCCGTCCGAGCTGACTGTGAAGCTGCAGAAGTCGACTTTCTCGACGGCAAACTGGCATTTCGCCGGGTTCAATGTGATCTTGGAGTCATCACATTTCTTCAATAGCGTCCAGACGTGCAGCAGGTGGGTGGCATAGTCGTCGTCTCATGCCAGCATGTCGTCCACCACCTTCACCGTGTCGGGGATTTCGCCGAGCGCGCTGTCACCGCGGCGGTTATACACATCACCCGAGTGTGTGATACCCATTGGTACGCGCTTGTAGCGAAACCGTCCCCACGGCGTTATGAAACACGTGAGGTCACGGTCCTCTTCTCTCAGAGCCAGCTGGTGGTAGCCGGCTTCGCAGTCCATTTTTGTGAAGAGTTTGGCACCAGTTGTGATGGATGACACGGCGTCCTGAGGCGTACGCGCGGGATGTACTGGTCTTTTTACGAGCCGGTTGAGTTTCGTGAAGTCCACGGTGATTCGGCAGCCCACATTTTTGCCGTCCGAGACTGTCTTCGACACCGGACACAGAGGGTGGCACCATTCAGTTGGGTGTTCAACTGGTTCGATGATCTCGTGTTCCAAGAGTTCATCGAGTTGCCGGTGGACGTCATCTCGCCAGTTGTATGGAATGCTGCGGGCGCACGTTTGAGCGTATGGCACCGCGTCGTCTGTGAGTTCAATCGTCATGGGCTCACCCGTCATCGGACGCAGGCCCGACTCGACGTCGAACACTCTCGGGAATTTGGCTTTCAGCGCTGCGAAGTGTTCTTGACGTTGTTGCATGGATGGTGTGTCACCGTTCTCTCATGATTTTCTTAATCCAGTAAGGAGGACAGCTCCTGTTGACAGGGCTGGCTGAGTGCTGTCTGTCGGCGTGCAGTCGGGAGATCGAGCGACGTGTCGTCGTTGGTACGCTCCGGCTGCGTTTGTCGGCTCCTGTGGTGTACGTGGCTCCGCGCCCTGCACCGTGGGCGGCGCCGGCAGCTCCAGTCCCGTTCGGTGCAGTCCCGCGCGCGGCGGCGGCGGCGCCAGTGGCCATGGGGGCGGCGACGCCGGCAGCCCCGGCCCCGCTCTCTGCGGCGGCGGCGGTGGCGCCAGCGGCTATGGGGGCGGCGCCGGCGTTCTCGGTGGTGACGACCCCTGTGGGGACCGCAGGAGACGATTGACGATCCTCCAGACGTCGGATCTGTCGTGGGAAGTCGGAGGGCAGGATTCCGAGCTGGACACAGTCGTGCCACGACAGAAGCGGTGCGTGGAGCGACTCTAACGCCGATACCTCCGCTGTGTGTGTGTGACGTCACCCAGCTGCAGCGTCAGGTCACACATTCCCTCGCAGCACATTTGACGTCTGTCTGCTGTCCACAGTGTTGTTCTCGACGGAGTAAAGTTGTGCAAACTGACACCCATGCGTTCCGCATGCCCCCGAGAGATGGCAGAAACGTCCGCACCGGTGTCAGGAGTCCACGCGCAGGTCACGACGCGACCATCATGGCAGCGGGTCTCGATTTTTACTTGCGGAGACAGTTTGGTTGATCTGCTTCGCAGGCGCACATCAGACACGTACACATTCAGAAGTGCCGCAGTGTCCGACTCTTCGGAGCTGTAGTCGTCGTAATCGCCGTAGATGTCGTCGTGATCGGGCTCTCCGCAGATGCCGGCCACCTGGCGACTGTCTGAGCGTTCTTGACGACGACTGAAGATGTCGCTGGCTCGCTGGGGTCGGCGTATATAGGTGGCGCTGTCGGCGCCACTCGATCCCCGTCGGTGATCACGACCCCGGCCGGCGCTGAGACGCTGGGTGCAGTTTTCTCCGCGCACTCGTTCGTGGCCGCGGCCCGAGCCGGCGGCACTTGGCAGGCTGCCTCCGCGAGCCCGATCGCGGCAGACAGCGGCGAAGTGGTCGCGCTCGCGGCAGATGTTGCAGTTGCGGCCTAGAGCAGGACACTGCCGGGTATCACGGTGTCGCGCCGCACCACATCGACGGTACCACTCCGTCTCAGCACCGACGAAACGCCCTTGGCTTCTCTCACGTGGATACCGCGAGATTCGACTGACGGTCGTGGGTTCACCGATCGCAGAACTGTTGCTTGTAGCACACTCCGACGCGCGACAGAGGTCCAGCGCCTTCTCGAATGTCAAGTCAGGCGTCTCGAGCATACGTCGTCGAGCATCACTGTCATTCGTGCCCACCACAATGTGGTCACGGAACCGATCATCGACACAGTGCTTGCAAAAATCACAACAAGCGGCGATTTCTTTTAAGGCGCACACGTACTCCTCGATCGTCTCTCCGGTCTGCTGCAGCCGCGAGGTGAAGTCCTTGCGATCGATGCTAATGTTCCGCTGCCCCGTCGCAGATAGGTGTGCTTGGCATCGATGGTCTGGTCCATGGTGGCGGCTGCTGGGAGCTGCAGGCCGAATACGACAACACGGGCCCAGTCGTCGTCCAGTACGGCGGCGAGTGCTGCTTTCTGCTCGGGTGGTGGCAGCTCACGGATGCGGGTGAGCAGGCAGTATCCCTCGAACTTCCTCTTCCATGACTCGAACTCCATGAGGGATGCTGATGAATGAAGCCGTGGTACCGGTGTTCCGGTTGCTGGGATGTTGATCCGGGGTCGGGCGCCGGCCACGCCCCCGCCGGGGCGGCGGCAGCGGGGGCGGCGGCAGCCTCGCGCCCGCCGGCGGCGGCGGCGGGGACGGCAGCGGCCGCCGCCGCCGCGGATGAAGCATTGGCTGCTTGTGAGCCGGCAGCGGCGCCCGGTTGGAGGTGCTGTAGCAGCGCCGTTATTTGTGCGTCACGGCGGGCCGCAAGCTCCAACTGTTGTCCGAGTAAGCGGGTGAGCATTTCCGTCGACGTCTCCACCGGCGTAGCCGTCGACGTCCCGGCCGGCGCAGCCGCCGCACCGCCGGTGAACGTCTCCGCCGGTGTAACCGCAGCGGGCTTGATGTCCTCGTCCGTGTCCGACATCGCAGTCACAGAATATCGCGTTTCACTGAACGGTCCACTGCAGAACACGTATCACTATTGGCACAGAATATCGCACACGAGACCCGCGCTTCACTGAACAACTACCGACCGCGCCATGTTCCGTTCGGTCTCGGTTCCTTCAGTCTTGACCACACGCCAGGTCTCGCGGAAAGCAACTGTGTATCTGTCTCTGGACAGGCGGTCACTCGGGGTGGGCGGCCTCAGCCGCAGGCCATTGGAGATGCCAACTCGGCCATCTCGGCTCACCATTAGAGATGCACACAATGCTTAGTAGAAGAAGCAGAAGTTCTGGTGTCAGTTCATGTCGCACATTCTCAATACTTCTCGCAGAAGATTAGTTTTCGTTGCCATTTCGGTGTGATATGTGATATCCGCAATGGTTTCGCAAAGCAGAGGCTGTTTCGTTTTCAATCTTCAGATCAGGGCTCAGACTGAACTAGTTGGGATACTGAGATCTCTGATTTGTCATATTCCAGAAGATTGGCTCGAATTTGAGCTATTCGATATAGGGTGCTGTGGGCGCGGCACTGCTGTTGAAGTCATCTTTGAACCTGGAGGGTTCAAGGGTGGGGGTGTTGGCGCCGCGCCGGCGATACCTTATTCCTCATTTATTTTGTTCTGATATCCTGCTCGTTTTGTTTCTTTTTTTGTTAGCTTTCATCCATACCCTTTCATTTCATTGCATTTCTCCGTGCGCCTTTCTGGTTTAGTGCTATTGGTAGTCGGGTCACAAAACCGCTCGAGTTGGCTCATTCTGACAGCTGACCTTAGTTGTGACCCGGGTCAAGAGATGTCGCTAGCGTGACCCAAGGGAAGAGCGTACAAATAGTTCCGCTCGATATGTGGATGTGTCATGAATTTGTTTAGGTAAATGCCGACAATGTACGCGATATAACTAACCTGTTTTACTGTTATAAAATAAAAATAAGTTCGCTTAATTTGTTAACAGACTGCCTACGCGGAGCGACATTGTTGCGATGCTCGCGAGCATAGGGAAGGCGGCGCCGGCCAGTGACCGAGGCGCGCCGCCCATTTGACGCTCGGCTGTGGAACGTGACTGTGTGGGCTGACTCGATGCAGCAATGGTGAGTGGATGGCCTGCAATTCGTTAATGGCTTTGCATTATAGTTGCAGTTGTAATGAGAACCGATATATACCTATGGGTGCTTTAATATCTGGCTAATCTGTTTGCTATTGTATGACTAATGTATTTTGACGGTATGTTTCGCGATTTACATAAATGTCTGTTGATAAAACTTAATCGTTTAATTAGTCTTGGAAAATGTAAGAAAGTCGCAAAAGTGATACGATAACCCTGTTTGTTTGTAGGTCTAATCGACTGACGGTTTAAGTGAGGCTGGTACGCTACGTGCCTCTGGGACGGTTTAAGTGAGGCTGGTTCGCTAAGTGCCTCTGGACACCAGAGCCGCAATAGGAAACCCAGGAGGCCATAACTTGTCGGTACGTTGTGCTATTCTATTACGGTGATTTAACGTTCTATTATAGCGTTGCATATTATAGCGGAACAAGCATTGCTTTAGTGAACTACTCAGTCTCCATCACAAGAACGAGCTTAGAGATCGGCCTCTTGAAGACTGAAGCTCCCGTTTTCACCATAGCAGAGCGCACCAAACCTTTCCTGTCTGGGAAAACCTCAGTCACACGTCGTCCCAGAGGCCACCGACAGCGTGGCATGTTCATGTCGGCAACCAGTACAACATCACCGACAGCGATGTTTCTTTCAACTTTGTTCCATTTCTGGCGGATCTGAAGTAACGGCAAATATTCTTTCAACCAGCTTTTCCAGAATACGTCCGCCAGGTACTGGACCTGCCTCCATCGTCGACCCACGAAGCTGTCTCGCTCACTGAAAATGCTGTCTGGAACAGGTCCACCACGCAGCAGCAACAGGTCATTGGGAGTCGGAGGCTGCAAGTCAGATGGATCGCTGGAAACAGTAGTCAGCGGTTTGCTGTTGAGGACTGCCTCGACCTCACAAAGGAACGTACGGAGTGATTCATCTGTCATGGACTGCTCTTTCAGAAGAGCGTTCAAACCTTTCCTGATGCTGCGGATTTGTCGCTCCCGCACACCGCCTTGCGATGATGCACCGGGCAGAGTGAACTCCGAATCAATCCCTTCCTTCAACAGAAAATTTTGCACTTTGCTTTCACGCAGCTTACTGAGCTCCTCACGCAGCTCTCGTTCTGCACCTACAAAGTTGGTGCCATTGTCAGATCGAATGAACCTCACCTGTCCCCTTCGAGCTTGGAAACAACGCAGTGTATTGATGAACGAACTTGTATCCAGACTATCACACACTTCGATGTGAATGGCATGTGTCGACAAGCAAGTGAACAGAACACAAAATCTCTTGAATTGCTTCCTTCCAACCTTAACATAGAATGGTCCAAAATAATCTGTTCCCACACGACTGAAAACGCCACCATGAGTCATCGTTCTATCTTCAGGCAAGTCCGACATCAGCTGCGTCACCACTGGGCCCTGAACTCTTCGGCAACGAACACATTTTGAGAGGACTCTGCCTACCGCGGCGTTACTGTCTACTATCCAATACCTACAGCGCAATGCTGCAAGCACATGCTCTCGTCCCGAGTGACCCTTACTTTCATGCATGTCTCTAATAATGAGGCCAGTGATGTGGCCCTTCTTCGGAAGAATCATCTGATGTTTCGCCGCATCAGATATTTCAGCGTTGCTGAGACGGCCACCGACTCTGAGCGTGCCGTTGATCAGGCACGGATTGAGACGATAGATCGTGCTTGATTTCTTCACTGGGTTAGACGTCAATTCGTCAGAAAACGATTTCTCCAGAGTGTATTTACAATGGCCGTTTCTGCTTCGTTCAACTCCTACACAGTCAGTCGAGAAGAGCAAACTAACCAGTCTCTCTCGACAGCACCGTTTTCCCTGCGAATTGCTCGCTGCCGCAGGACCCGCTTCAGCCGAAGCATCCAGGCCACACGCTTCTTCAGCTCATGCAAGTCGGACGTGCTGTTCAACAGCTCTGTAGTGCAATCGTGCTCTGCAGTTGCAGTGCTAACCACACTTCTATCACCTTCGAAACTTCCACATCATCGATAGACGGGACAACATGCGTCTGATCGGGCCACTCTGTCATGGAATTTCTGAGAAATGCCGGACCACTGGTCTATCGTGAGCTGAGAAACGCCTGCGCAGACTGTCCGCGAGAGAGGCCATCTGCAGGATTCAGCGCAGACGGCACATATCTCCACTGGTCAGGAGTCGAGCCATCGTGAATGACGGAAAGCCTGTTGGCCACGAACGTCTGGAAACGAGAAGTCGTATTCTGAATGTAACGGATCGTCGAGACGCTATCTGTCCAGAAGCATACATCGTCGATTGGCAAATCCAGCTCGGAGAGTATCTGAGTGTTAATGTGTACTGAAAGTGTTGCAGAGGCCAACTCCAGCCGAGGGATCGAGCACACCTTCAGCGGAGCCACCCTCACTTTACTCATCAGCAGTGACGTGGTGATAGTCCCTGTGCAGTCCACCACTCTTCTCTTACGATCCCACTGCACCGTAGCCAGACTCGCTGGCGTCAGCGAACATGTGCAGTTGACAGATCTGAACCTCACTCTTTGGAGTCACACTCCGTGGCACGCTGAACTCGCCAAGTTCCTGCAGTTCTTCACACCATTAGCTCCACCTCTTCAGATGCACCTCTGGAATCGGATCATCCCATCCTAACTGCAGCCTGCACATATCTTGCAGAAGGATTTTAGCCGGCAAGATGAATGGAGCACCGAAACCGAGCGGATCATAAACGGCGCTGACAGCTGAAAGTATGCCCCTCCTGGTTGCTGCGCTCTTCCTTACGTCGATTCGAAAGCTCAGAGTGTCCCTGGACACGTCCCACTGAACACCAAGTGCTCTCTGGCTTGGGGTAGAGAGTTTGTCGCCCGTTAGGTCTAATTTTGCATGCGCTGCACCCTCTGTCTCGGGAAAACCAACCATGACATCAGGGCTGTTACTCACGAAGCCGGTCAGCCGGAAACCTCCCATTGCACAGCAATCGCGGACACCTCGTGCAGTCTGCAAGACCTCTGCAGCCGTCGATCCTGTTATCATGTAGTCATCTACGTAAAACGAGCGTTGAATGCCGTTTTTGACGTTATCACCAAACATATGTCTGAAATCGTCTGCTGTTCGACGGAGAGCGAAATTTGCACAGGCAGGAGAACTGACGGCCCCAAACAAGTGGACGTTCATCTGAAACTCTTCCAGCTCCTGTGTCAAATCACCGTTTGGCCACCAAAGGAAGCAGAGAAGACTTCTGTCCTGAACCGGCACTCTCACCTGGTAGAACATCTTCTCTATGTCAGCCATTACTGCGATCGGTTTCTCTCGAAATCTCAACAAAACACCCAAGAGTGAGCTCGTCAGGTTTGGTCCCTGCAGCAGGCGGCTGTTCAGCGAGATGCCACGGTAAGTTGCAGAACAGTCGTACACGACACGGATTTTTTTCCGGTTTCATCGGGTGATGTACCCCTTGGTGTGGTATGTACCAGGTGCGCTCTCCTGTGATATAGATATCTGCGTTCACCCGTTTTGCGTAGTTATTTTCGATAAGATCGTTGACGAGCTTCTTGTAGTCTTGAAGATACTTTTCGTTGCCATTCTTCGTTTCAGGTGCTCTGCTCGTTTTTCTGCTTGCTGCTTGTTGTTTGGCAAAGTCTCCTCGTATTTCAGCGTCAGGGGAATTTCGTACTGTCCATCAACGCGACTGATCCCGTTGTCTACAGTCTTCAACCAAGCTCGATCTTCAATGGACAAGCCCACGCCAGACTCACTCTGTCGTGCTGAAAGTCCTGGTTGTAGAGCGCGACAAATTTGTTGTGCAAGTCTTGTTCATCGTTCACAGGTTCTTGTACTCGAATTATATTTACTTTCGCAGCCTTACTCGAAACCTGATCCAGCATTCTTGGCCCATACACCACCCAGCCGAGCGCAGTGCGAATGGCGAATGGACACCCTTCTTCACCCGGACGAACTTCCAGGAGGGGTCAACGCCTGAGGACAGATTGCCCCGATCAGCATTCCAATGTCGGCATCGGCACGTCCGGGAACAACTTCTTGTAAGTGCGGCCATTGCTGAAGATCTTCAGATGTTGCGATGTCCTTACGATCAACTGGAATCCTGTCCAGCGTGTACGAAGGAGGCATGCCAATCATTTGCTGACCCTCGATGTCTGATATTTTCAGCCCCTTCACCAGCTTACTGGAAATCAATTGATTCTCTGTCGTAGTAGTCGTCATGGTAAGGTGAGTCACTTCCCCGTCCATGTCGAGCTCCCTCAGTAGCCCTGGTGTGCAGAAGGTGGCACTTGAGCCCAAGTCCAGGAACGCATACGTCACGACTGATCGAGAAAAATCAATGTTCCACACCTTTACAGGTAAGATGGCCATCATAGCTCCTGAGTTTCCTCTCATACCCGCCGAGACTTCAGAGGTGGCGACATCCAACCTGCCATTCTTCACAGAAGTGGCCTGCGCTTGATCGGTACAGTCAGCGGAGTGTTGATCAACTCCTGCAACCTCTTCGCCTTTGTGCATTGATGTCGGGTGCAGACGCTTACATGATCCACAGGTGAGTTTTCTGAAGCAGTTACTGAAGCGATGTCCCCTGCGTAGACACCGTAACACAACCTATTTTCCTGAACAAACTCTCGTCTCTTTTCCCACTGGAGCTTGGTCAGATCGGTACAGAGATATGTGAAGTGGTTTCCCCGACAGTACAGACACGTTATTGGGGGACGCCCTCCCTCTGTCACAATGGTAGCAGACACCGTGTGCGTCGACTTCTTGACCCTCTCTTCCTTGTGTTTTCCAAATGTAGGATTTGTCTGGATTTGCACCTCTGTCCACGAAGGCGACAATATCGTCGAACCGTACCTTCCTCCGCTCGTATTCTTGGACCTGGTGTGCGCGCCGGCGCCAGGTGTCTTGAAGATAGCTGGGGAACTTCTCAACTATTTTTCTCATCGTTCGGGGATGATCAGTTTCCCGAGCTCCGTGTGGAATTCCCTGCAACACGTTCAAGCACTATGTCAAGGTCAGTGAAAACCGATCCAACCCTTCGACATCTCCTGGCTTCAACTGGGGCCAGTCCATGAGCATATCGACGAATGCAGAGGAGATGAACTCTGGATCCCCGTAGCGTCTCTCCAGGAGCCGTCGCGCTTCCAAATATCCAACGTCTTCAGCCATGTGGAGGCACCCTTTGATGACATCTTTGGGCTTCCCAGCACAATACTGCTCCAAGTAGAACAACCGTTCTGAGTCGCTGTCAGTCTTGCTGCCGATCCTGCTGTCGAAGGCACGGATGAACGATCTGTATTTCGTTACATCGCCCGTGAAAACTGGTATCTCCGGCTTGGGAATACAAGTCCTTTGAAGCTGAGAGAGGATGACTTGTGTAGCGTCTGGCTGCCGAGTTTTTCTCTCAGACTCAGGCGAGGCCAGTACAGAGCTGGACTGACAACCACGCTCGTGTCCAACCCTCTGCGCTGACGAGACCTGCGCAGCATCGAACTGTCGAACGGCCAGCCTTTGCTCCAACCCAGACGCCGCTTGTTCTCCTCATGCTGTCCACTTGGTCGGCTCAGAGAGCTTCTTCATGCCTGGGAATCCTTCCAACGGCGACACAACCTTCATCACATCAGGGTTCTCAGATGCCTCCGCTTCTAGCAGGACCTGTTCTCGTGCTTCATATTCTGCGAGTTCAGTTTGAAGCTGCAACTCTTCTTTGCGCATTTTCATTTTCATTTCCCCCCATCTCAAGCATCTGCTTCTCTTTCAGGAAGGCAGTCCGAGCCATTATACCTGCCTTCGTCGCAAACTCTGCAGCTCGTATTGATGAGACAGAGACTTGTGAAGCAGAACTACGCAGGGAGGCCTGCGATCCCGCTCTGGTAAGAGTCCCAGGAGCTGGAGCGGGACCGTCTTGGCCGTGATCAGAGGTCTCATTGGGGGCAACATTCGGGTTCGTATCAGTACGTGGGCCATTGTCTCTTTGAGCAGCAACAAACGATTCAACATCGTCGCCCTGGTCATCCAACAATTCTTTCAAGCGGATCATCAGAACTGATTTGGAGCCCCTGGAGTCTGCTCCCCTCTCCTTCAACTCGGCCTTCAACTGAGAAACTTTAAGCTCTTCCAGTGGATTCATGACTGAAGGTAAGTGAAACTAGCAAAACAAATTACCCGAACCACTGCAAAGCCGACTAAGAGCGAAAGCAAAAGTATCCTCGACCAAATAGGTACCCAAGTGGGATTGCCTTTGCAGGAATAATAAATTCGGGATTAAAGGAAACCCTTCTGGCTTAATGCGCTAATAAATTTAACAGTCACAAGTTCAGGTCGCACCTATGCGGCAACAGTAACACACGATGGACAGTACATTCTTAACTAGGCGTTAGCAATGAAACACAATCAGGTACACTCCATTGATTTGACACTTCTTGATCAGATTAACTGAACTGTGAAGTCACTGCAATGACTATGACGTCATCCAAACTCACTGAGTCACTAACCACGTGACGTCACTCACTCAGTCTATGACGTCGCCACAGTCTATGACGTCACCACAGTCTATGACGTCACCACAGTATATGACGTCACCACAGTATATGACGTCACCACATTCTATGACGCCACCACAGTCTATGACGTCACCACAGTATATGATGTCACCACAGTATATGACGTCGCCACAGTATATGACGTCACCAGTATGACGTCACCGCAGTATATGGTCACCAAAGTTAGTCAGCAAAGCTCGCCGAGCTTGCCGCTAAACCACCAAGAACGCATCCAAAGGGTAGCGCGATGGCGCTTGTCCTACCGGTGCTGATGCGTTCTCAGACGAGGTGTTGCTCCTCTGCCGGTTGGAGCTGCTACTGGCGCAAGTCATTCGGTTCCCCTGCCCCGGAGGGGAGTGGTTCTCCTCCCCACCCGCGGCGGCATATAGCTATAGGCTGGACTACGGGGTGGGCGAGAACTCCCCTCCCACCTCCCCCCCCCAAAAAAAGTTGGAGCTGCTTGTAACTGTAGCCGCGCCATCCCAATCAGAGGCAGGGAGCCTTAACGGACCACGTGTATTCAATCCGAGTTGGCCAGTCACAGAATTGCTGGTCCGGTCACTGGTGGTCACCGGTGGTCGTTACTGCGGAACATAACGGTACATGAATACACAGAACATACGAAATCAGAACAGAACATAGGAAGGGCGAGACATAACAAAAGTTCCGTGCACCTTTATCAGGACAAGCTGGCAGCATCATTAACTTGCATCGATGTAAACGAGCCAGACAAATTCATCGGATTCTACAAAGATCAGCGCGACACTGTTTAGTTCAACCGCAACGCTATAATAGAACGTTAAATCACCGTAATAGAATAGCACAACGTACCGACAAGTTATGCCTCCTGGGTTTCCTATTGCGGCTCTGGTGTCCAGAGGCACTTAGCGAACCAGCCTCACTTAAATCGTCCCAGAGGCACGTAGCGTACCAGCCTCACTTAACCCTATTTGTAACAGGGGGGGGGGGGGCGGATTCCGCCCCCTAATGTTTTCCGCAAATATCTCCAGGACGGCTGGGAGCAGGCCCATGAAATTTTGGGACTTTTCATAGAATTGAATATCGCATTTGGAGTTAAAATTTTGAGTTCTTAACCTTAACAGAGGCGGTTCCAAGGCACAGTTTTGGGTGGGTTCGGAGGCGACATTTGGCGATAATACGGAAATGCGATCTTCACGGTTTCTTCCTAACTTCCTCAAGTATGAAGGAGTTACATCGGTTTACGGTGATTGCAACAAGTGCAAATTAGTTCATGTTATTGAAATATCATACAAATTGCATGGCAGAGGCGGTTTCAGGGGCTTGAAAAGGGGGGGGGGTTCCAGGAAGTATTCCATGCTTGGCGGGAAGCCAATAGAGCGATGTAAGGGACATTGATAGCTATCAAGATGTAAAAGATAGTTTCTGCTTCCATTATGTGCATTGTTTATTACATATAGAGTTTCAGGGGCGTGTTCAGGCACATGAAAAGGGGGGTGACTGACATGGTGATGACGATATGCCAGCGATAACGGCGCAATAGACGTTTAGCTTATAATGATATATGCACATATGAGGCCAGAAAAGGGAATAAAGTCATTTTTGCAGAGGCGCGCTCAGGAATGGAAAAAGGGGGTCATATTATTGCAAGGAAACTAAGAGGCATGGGCGTACAATGACATAACATACTGCAGTTTTCGGATGAAACACACACCACAGGCTACTCTATGAACGATTATAAGATAATAGGCGAGTCCATGTAGGGTAAAAAGGGGGTAAGCAATGTTAATTGAAGTTGTAAGTGAAATAGTCACTGTTGACTAGTTAGTATCATACCAGCGGATAATATACTTATCAAAAGGTCTTGCGCCGCCCCAGTTTGGATCCTGGATACGCCTATGATGAATTACAACATGCAAAAAGGAGCTATCTACGATCAGTAACATATTTATTGTGCTGGGTAGCAACATGTCTGCGGTTAATATTTTTTCCCAATTTGACCTCCCTTTTTCACTAACCTGGTACCGCCTATGGCAAAAAAAGAGATTTATAACTGTTTTAT